>CAEGAD010009684.1:0-14968 GCA_903067055.1 Poeciliopsis paucimaculata
TAGATTACTACCGGTTATCTATTTGCTCTTAATTATATATATATATAATTATTTTTCAGTTTTAGTATTCATATTATTTCACCCTAAACTGAAGCAGACATTCCTCTCCAGGATGCATGAATCACCACTGGAATAAGTATGACGAGATCGAACTAAATAATTCAAGAGCGAGGCCTGTGCTACAAGATAGGCTCAAGAGAGCTACTTAAGGACTGAGGCCTGAGGCACGAAGCCTTTGAGTTACTCCTGGAGGAAATGTGGAGAATATAGTATCCCGGGACAGAAGAGGGGCTTCAAAGCTCTCCTACATTATTAAATTGCTGCCTCCATCTGCAGCAGACGGGAGCCTGAGGACAGACTCACACCTGCTTAAGAAGGTGCAACCATAACACAAACACGCACCAAAGTACACACATGAAATACAATGCTAAGAGGGCTGTAACTCATATCAGACTCAACACAACTTCTGAACAGACATCTGAGGCTCGAAGACTTAAATAACTGTCACTTGATTTGTCTCTAGCCTTGATGAGATTTATCTTCTTGTCATTTTATTTTACGGTGGACAAACAAAAGCGGTTTTCTTCTCTAGAGCAGTTGCATGTGCACAACGACCACAGTTGTGATTGCTCATGCTGCTCCTACTTATTTTATATAACACATAAAAAAGCCACAATGTCAAAGCAATTGTTTTTTTTTGTTGTTGTTGCTTTTGTTTTTTGAAGTGGGCTTCTGTGAAGGTATGAGAAATTGACCTGTCGCATGGAGCAGAAAGTAAATAAATCCTCAGAGTCGCAGAGGGCTAAGAGGTATGGACTATCACAGCTAAAGCAAAGGAGTTTCATCATTTCCTGCCACTGCAACAAATCAATCGAAGACTCACCTTAAATGCAAATAGATGCAGCAGCCTCCACCATTATTGATTGGCATCCATAGCAGAAATGTGTACATTTGATTTTGATGTGTTGGAACAAGAATGTGTCTAAAATTTGTAGCATAACTCGTGAGATCTGAAGCTGCTATAGATTAAGCAGGAGTTAGGAGTAAAACCTGACTTCTGAAAAAATGGGATGATAATTGTAGGAAATATTTTTGGGAAATAATAGTAATCATAATCAATATTGACATAGCAATTTGTAGCAATAGTATTGCCAGTACATATTTTTCTAATTTCTAGCTGCCTTAAACAAAATGTATTATTTCTTAAAAAAGCAAGTGAAAAACCCAAGTATAGCTTTTTTCATTAAAAATTAACACATACGTATCATAATGGTGATACAGTTAATACTACTACCTTACAATTTTTTTAATAGTAAAGTATTTATTTAGAATAATAACAAATGAAGTACAAAACCTAATGAAGATGGAGTAAAAACCTAAATGAGGCTGTAATATTTTAAACACCACAAGGTAGTAACATTTCTCTAATGTCTAAATATCAATGTGGCATTAAAGGTTCACATGATCAGAGGACGACAGCAGACTGCTGTATGGTTTGTTGACGAGAACAGATGAAACGAGACCCTTTACATATGAAAGGAAGAGATGGAAGGATGTCAAGGCTGTTTCTTTTGTCCTAGTCCGCCCCCGTCTTTGGGTCACCAATTCTCCATAGCAGTAGTTTTTTTGGTTATTTGTATGACTCTTTACTAGAGGGAGCAATGACTTTGCAGGGTATTGTATCTTTTTATTTTTTTCTCTATGACGAGAACTAAGCCTTTTTTTCCCCCCCCTCACAAGAAAGCAGCACACACATCGACTGTCTAGACTGTCGTTTCGAAGTAAAGAGCATGCAATCTGAAGAGAAGTGTCAGGTTACAGACCCAGCTCTGACAACACAAAGCTTTGACTTGTTCAAAGTAGCACAGATGCTGATTAATGTATTTCCCTCTGCTGTCATTCTGAGAAAAAAAAAAAATTCTCCTTCATAAGCCAGGGAAAGCACTAGTCACAAATTACTGAAAATCTTCCAGCTTGTTTACTTCTCGCTCGGTTGCAGTAAATCATCCCACTCTTCTTAACTTCCAACATGAGTGTGTATTTAGGGGGTTAAGTTGTGAAAATGCCTCCCATGGCTGACCTCATGAGCATGCCAGCAAACCAGTGATTTCAGCTTTTGAGACTCAAATGCCTACCCATAACCCTGCTGCGTTCTTTGCGTAGGTACCTCCTCCTGTTATTATTGCCAACATCCTGTCTTTATCAGCTCAAATTTCCCCAAGGGAGCAATGCCAACGCCACTAACAGCACAGAGCTCCCTCTCTTTGTATGGCAGACTCGATTTTCTGCTCTTTCTTATTTTGTTTTTCGGTCATCTTTAGAGCGCTCACATTCTGTACGACAAAACATGAAAACAAAGATATACAAATGCCTTATACTGTCTTTAGAAGGAGTGTGGCTCAGTCGACAGAGAACTCGTCTTGTATTTTGAAAGTTGTGTGTCCAATTCCAACTTCTTCCTGCCCAGTATAAGAATTGAGTTGAAAAACTTTTTTAAAAAAAGTTTCAAAATCTCCAAAAAGGAAGAAAAACAGTGCATCTTAAAATAATTTTACACAAAAATAGATTAAGATAACTGTTACATTTATCTGAAAGCTTGAAAAGGCCCATTTGGGGAGTTTTCATATTACTTTGAAATTATTAACGTGTATAAATGGGAACAGGTATTTTACTAAATGGAACAATTGCAAGTTTTAGAGACATGTGGAAACAGCAAACTATTAGGCCCTGTCTGAGTGGAAAACCAGGTTAGTTTGACTTGTTTGTTTTTCAGTGAGACCATTTTAAAGGGACTTGGAGAAAAGCAGTTTTATGTAAGTTAAAGGTAAAATCCAGGCACAAATCTAAGTACAAATCATATGCAATGTGCTGGAATATACTGGAAGCTTTTCAGTACCTACCTACAAAGCTGTTTGGACAAGTGTTCAGACTTTCTATTTTCATATACTTCATTGTGATCCTACTGTTTTAATACCGTAGGATCTTCATTATCATTATCATTATCTTCATTAAATCCTTAATGAAGATTTTTACTTTGAAATAATTCAACACAGTCAAATCTAAACAATGTGTGTCTGTGAAAGATAAGACCAACTCCTTTATCTGAAAAGTAAAGAATCTTTGCAATGTTGAAATGTTATTTTTCACTGCTTAATTACGCAACACATGCTTCTGATGCCTTTGTTTAGAAAAAACAAAACAAAGCACAAATACATTATTAAAAATGCTGCCAATGTGTTTTTTTTTTTTTAAAGCTGTTTAAATTTGCATTGTCTTGGTTCCTTACAAAAAGGAAAAGCCTTTCCTCGCTCCACATGATACTGTTTGGTTGGTGTGAAACTGCTAATTAAAATGATTAGAGTGAACTGTTTGATCCATTTCATTTTTTTAATAACATTTGTTATTCAAATAAAACAAGAGTAGCAAAATCAATTCTTTTGCAATTTGCAGTGTATTAAAATTTTTTATGGAGCCTTGAGCCTGAATAACAGCAGTTTTGCTGAACAGCAGAGGGTACAGCGTCGGTCAGAAATATGCACAAACTTGTCTTTGACATGAATGTCATATTCGTTTTTCAGGGTTTTATCATAGAATTTAACCGTTTTTGTTTTGTTTGTTTTTTTCAGCATGGAATGATAGTACAAAAAATAACTTCAATTATTTTTAAAAACAAACATTTTACATAGATGTTTTAGTATATGAGGGATGTACAAACATGCAGGCTCAGATTTGTTATACACGCCCAATTTTATTTGGACAAATTTTGTTGGAGGTTGCAGAGAAAGCACACGTGTTTTGAAGCCATTAACAATTACTACCAATTTACCAGTATTCCTGGCATGGATTTGAGCTTTAAGAATAGTAGTCCATAAGTGTTCAACATAGTTGCATCCACAATCTTCATTTTCACAGCAATATAACAGGTAGATTAAAATATTTTTCCAAAAGTGGTTTCAGACCAAGAAGAGCAAATGACCATTTAGCTTCTGGAACAGCTTTGAACTTAACCCTACTGAAAATTTCTGAGGTATAATACAGGGAATCCATTCCATTTAAATAACCCCTCCCATTTGTGAAAAGAGTAGTTGTCAAAAAATCTTAGCAAAAACATATCAGAAGCTTGATATATTGGTCTCAAAAAATTTTCTTTTGCAACTTGGAAATAGCATTTATTTTTTCGTATTATAATTTGGAGTTTATGTATGAATTTGCGCCTATATGTATAATTTTGAATGTGTATAAAGAATTATTGCAAGACTGTAGCAGTTTAAATATTTCTGATGCTCATATTAATGATGGATGTACGTAAACTACTGACCTACAGCAACCAGGCGGCCTAATGAAATCAAACTAATTTATTATGTTCTTGATTTTGAGATGAATCCCAAAGCATTGTGGATTTTTTCTAAACTGAGCTCAAGCAGCAACGTCAAACTGTAGCTTGTAGATTGACGCATCAGCAATAGTTCCAAAAACAAAACTGATCAACATCCTGTTGCTCCAAAACAGCTGCTTGTGTCTGCAATTTTTCGAATGTTTGTGGGGGGGATGGTTTAGCTTCACATTCTTTACTTGTAATTCAATATAATTTCTCACTTATAATTCACAGAGATTTTACTTTAAAATGCGTATTTGGCTAGAGTATAGAAAATGTGTCATAAATTCAACTAAACTATTATTCATCAGCACAAGCAAATTCCACAGACTTAGATGAAACATCCCTTGGGACACCCAGATAAATCTCTTCTTTATCACATTGTCTGGATCAGTGCCATGAAAATAAAACTTTTCGTCTTGATGAAAGTTTCAGCTATAAAACTGTTGCTGCAATATTTAGTCTACTACACAGAAATATGAACATACATTTTCCAGCTGACTCTGGGAATAAAACAAATTGAACCAGAGATGTGATTGCGGTGTTGTTTTTGTGACATTTTATGTTTTACTGTCAACATTTTGGACCGAAAAGTAAAAGTGACACAAAAAATGCAAAGAAGACCAGCCAAGTAATTTCATTGAAATGTGCTTATTGTAAATACAGTAATATTCAGTAGATCAGAATGTGCATTCAGATGAGGACAGTTTGTCAGATTAAAAGTACTTTTTGCCAGTAAACTTTAAACTGGTCCTAAACTTAGTTTTCAATAAGCCAACATTTCTGCATTAAATGTTTTTATGGGCTGATTTAATATTCTAGTTTTAAATGTCATATTTCCTTTGCTGGCAGGTAATAAAAAGTAAGTCAGTCCATTCATACACTGACTTACTTTGATTTCTTTGTATTTGAGAATTACCTGTTTTTTTGACATTTGTGTGAGAATGGCCTCATTAAAAATGATTTAAGCTGAAAAAAAAAATGAATAATGTATTTGATACTTGTTTACCTGCTGCATGTCATGACGGATTAAAACAGTTCTGAAGGCAAAATAAGGTCAAACATTGTTCTAGCATGACATAATAAACTGGATGTACTGTAAGTATGTGTGCAATTTTATGAGTCATTGTTTTCACTAAGCATATTTTCCCAACACATATAAAAGGGTCATATCGGAGAAGTCACACCCTGCATGTATGCATCTATATAGAAAGAATTTGTATAGAAACCTTGTCTTTTAAAGCCTTTCAAGAATTCTGAATACTTGAGCAGTTTTGGATTTGTTGTGTTGATAATAAACTGTCAGCAGCTAATAAATTTACCTTTGAACTTATCTTAGATTGGAAGACAAATGTTCCACGAGTCCTCCAGGAAATCACTAGTACCAAGAAATATATTGCCAAGAACTTGTCTGACTCATACTTCCTCATAAAATGGCAAACTTTAATTTGACATTTCTTTGTACATAAAAAACAAAGATAATACAATCTGTGTGTCACTGAAACAGAAAGGCACTGAGAGTTTTTGTAATCATTTATGTAGGAACAAAATTAACCTTTTCTCTTCTGGTTTTTGTCTTAGCAGTCATCCAGGTCCTTATAGTCTTCATAAACATGTAGAGATGGTATGATTTACAAAAGCAAACTACAAACCAGTTGCTCAATCATCAAAGTGAAATAATTACAGTGTTAAAGTGTGAGTTTAAGAAACAGAGTTAAGGCCACATCTAGATAAGACTTTGAAGAAACTGCATTGGTCTTTATTAGAAACAAAATCTATAAAAGGGGGAATATAAAATGTACAAAATATGATTAAAATTTAAAACCAAAATAATAATTTATCAAAAAGAGCATAATTATCACTGTGAAGTCCTCATTTAAAAGTGTCAGAGGTGTTTCATCCATTAGGACCTTTCTTCAGGAGTACTGGAGGAATTTCTGCAGTGCTTTGCTAAGTGGCTGCTCTTCAGGTTTGCTATCAGGAATCATATCAGCGCTCCTCTCCGCACTCAGCTGGATGACCGGTCTCATCTCTTTACAGCTCTGCAGCCCCGCCTTTGTGATGTTCCTGCAGAAATCCACTCTTACTTCCTCCAGGTTGTCCCCGTGCTCTGCTACACCTTGCAGGCTTCGGTCTGTGATGCGCACGCAGTTTTCTAGTTGTAGGCTGCGCAGTTTCTTGCACTTCTGCAGTACAGAGACCACGTCCTGGTCGGTGATGTGCGCGCAGCCGGACAACGTCAGGGTGAGAAGGTTGGGACACCTGCATCACACACAGCAGTCACAGTTTTTGTTTTTGTACACTTGTTGAGAGTGGTGAGTCACTTCCATACCACACAAAAAGGAGGGATTAATATCTCTGGATTAAGTCAAGTTTTAAGCAAATAAGAATGTCAAGTTTGTTTGCTTTTTCTTGATGAATATTGCTAAGGTCAAAATTAGACTCAGGAAACATAGGTAGATGTAAATAGAGAAGAAGAAACATGACCTGCGTAACGCTAGACAAGGTGAATCCTACACCAATCTATCCTCTATGTATGCTCTGTTCCACTGAGGCTCTTTGTGTTTCCACTCTCCAAGAGTATTTGATTAATACTCAACAAAATAGTCACAGGATGTTTAGTGTGAAACAAAGAACAACTCCTCTGTTCTACCTACAAAAAGGCACTCTGAGCAAATAAAAAATGAGTATCGGTGGAGTGCAACCCACTTGCAGGACGTCTCTACAGAGGATGCAGGCAGACACTTGGACCAGGGGTGTCATTCATGTTCGCTGATGCAGATTATGTAAAGACTTACATAATTTTACCGCTTTCCCTACATGTGAGCCAAACATATTCCAACACCGCGAGAGTGCTGCCCTAGTAACCTTTGGACATGCAGAAGCTCAGTCATGTGCCTGGTCGTGCCATTAGAAGACCGTTCTCACTTTATTAGGTGTCTGTACTGACACTAAAACATGACGAGGATGTGAAAGAAGTCTGATCGTAAAGCTTTGAAGCAAAGTTCATAAACAAACTGGGTATTTATAACAGGAGGAGTTATAAAGAAATAATCAAAAATTGTGACATAACCGACTCTTTTATAATACTTACTGTTTATGCGGATTAGTTTATCCTACCACACATTTCTGTATGCAACATTTTAATTTTCTCACACAGATATACCTCTTGAACTTTTTGACAAATTTCATTGTATTAATTTTGGAGCAGTGTGTGTGTGCGCGTGTGCGTGCGCGGGTGTGTGCGCGTGTGTGTGCGTGTGTGTGTGTGAGCGTAAGGGAGCACAAGATCAAGAAGAACGGACAAAAAATATTTCTCTGGTTATGTGTGAACCACTTTCCTTTTACTTCAGCATATGCTTCACTTTGTGTTATTCTATTATGTAAAAATTTTATAGGGTACATAAACGTGGCAGCAATTTGACACAATATAAAAAGTAGAATCGCTATGGATACGTTTGCAAGACCTATTTTATGAAACAATATTTAACCTGAGGCACATCAATGAGTCTGTTTCCTTTTTTCCTTTAGATACTGATTTCAGTGACTACATGATAGATGGATTATTAATTAAATAACTTGTGAGAAGTAACTGAATTCAACCAAGCAGTTACATTACACTAAAGAAAAACAAGGAAAATGAGATTTGGCAGAATAACAATTTAACTGAAATTATTTAAGGGTTAGACACCATTGTGTGTGAATATATATATTTTTTTTGTTTTCTGATGTCAGATTCGACTTTCAATTTTCTCTGTTGAGAATACAGATAGGTGAATTCTGTGTTGTTGTTTACCTAAAGTTTTATTAACCAATTAGCATCAAAAGAATTCTATTTTGACCTAAAAGCTTAGGGAAGTCATAACCCTTTCTTCCCAATTGTTAACTTCAGTATTCCAGTAGTGTCAGCAACATTTCCATCAAGGTTTGGTTTAGACATGATCTGTTCCTAATTAAAACAAAACAGCTTAGTGAGCTGTATGGTCCGCGTTGAACACCAACAGAATGCCATCATGTAATCACGTCTCTAATGAACCATTTGGTTTACTTAAGCCTGTTTTCCAGGGTCAAATTAGTCCATCAGCCTGTTTGGAAAACTAAGATGAACATTTGTGCTTCATTGTCTTTTGAATTAAAAGATTCTTTTCTAGCAGGGTTTGGGAAATGTGTAGCCTTTTAGATCCAGGTGAAGAATATGCGAAGCTTAAACTTTGTCTATGTTGGCAGCAGAAAGTATAATTAAAATAGAAGCATAGGACATGCTTTTGACTTTGTAACTGTAAGCATCAATTTAGCCAAATGGTGCAGATCAAAGCTTGGAAAAATCCAAATAACAACTGCAAAGGTCGAAGCAAATCTTCGAGTACCACCCACTGTGAAACCCACCCAGCATAGTACACCAAGCATGTTTTCTGATGTTCTGGAATTAATACTACAACCTCAGGATAATAAAAAATTTGGTATTGATAAATCATTTAAGATACTCATCTGTTCAGAAGGAGCATTAGATTTTAAAACAATATAAAGGAGCCTGTAGATGCGTTGGCCTTTATTGGTTTTCCCAGGAAGATAAAGATAGACACAAATGTGGCGTCAGAGTTGAGGAGGCAGGCAGAGACAGACGCACATGTTCGCTCCTCAAACAGCAACAAAGAGCCAATTGTTGGCTCCACCTGCCTGCATAAATCTCCAGTTTGCAGCTGACTGGGAGTGTCTGTGGCCAAATAACTCTTTTATCACTCCCACAGCTCTTCTGTGCCCCCTCCCACTTTGTCACGTGCACTCCGTTTCCTCTCCCTTTTCAGACAGTTTAGGAGAGTTTATCAGCATGCAGAGAGTATAGGCCTGAAAGGCACCGAAATACAAGCCCCCTGACAAAGGAGGTGGTTCCAGTTTTGAGTCATCTCACAGCTCTCGTGTCGTGCTTCTCAAATTTCACAATGCAGGGCGTGCAGCCTCCTCTCTCCCTTCTGTCCTGGCCTGCCACAGCGGCTCAGCTCCCCTTACATCAGCAGTTATTACTGGCTGCCTTGAAGAAATTATCCAGAGACCTCATTACGCCTCTGTGGGTTGATTCCTGGCCTCTGTGGGGCCAGCCACACACAAGGCCAGGAGCCAAAAGAGCCAGGTTTCAATGACCTATCGCATACAAATTTTACGTCACTCAGTAAATATAATTATACATGTGCCAGCAGTTGTGTTTGGCAATAGAATTAGTCTCATATCCTGCAGATGTTGTTTTGTTTTTACAGGCAATTTTGAATATGGCATATGTTTCTAATGATTTTGTTCCCTGGTGCCTTCAGCTAAACATGAGGGTTTGACTAAAACCAGTGCTCACAATTTTGAACTCGAGACCTTAAAACATCCTGACACTGTTAACATGACCGCCACTTTGTTTACATCCAAAACCAAGAAGAGAGCAACAGTTTTAGAAGGTTGCTGCCAGGCCAACAGGTGGCACTCTATTTTATTTATTTAATTTATCTGGTAGGGACAAACACACATCAACATAGACAAACTGAACGAAACAGCAGTCCCATGTTTGCGTCATAGTGCAATAGCAACAGCTAATTTGCAGCACTTGTCCCTAGACGGGTTTTTAAAAAGTACCTCTAAAAATTGAAATGATAATTATTTAAAATAAAACAACATAATGTTGACAACATCTACAAACAAACAGTGAAACATAAAACATCAAAAAAGGATACAGTTCTGTTTTTGAGTTTTATCTCTCTAGTACTTTCCGAAATGTTGACATTTATAGTTATGTTGATCAAGACTGAGCTCATATCTAATTGGGGTTCTGGGCTCTCTTAGGGGAGAGCTGCTGCTTCTCCCCATCAAGAGGAGCCAGTTGAGGTGGCTCCATTTAGTTGAGAACTCAGCTTTCAGAAACCCTGCCACCAATGGGAATGCGCTTGTCTTTCAGTATCTCCTTTGACTCCTGGTTAAATATCACTTACATTTTTAAAATCCTTTTCCTCACATTCAAGAACAACCAGAGCACTCAGTTGCTCTCTTGTTGCTAATATTTGCATCACTTCCACTTTTCAAATTCTGTCTCCCACTAAAAGTGAATTCTGTCTGATTGTACTCTTCTCCAACCTAAGAAGTTTTTACCATTATCGTTTGCCTTTATGGCTTTCATTGAAATGTGACTGTGTTTTTAAAAAAAGGTATATTAAAAAGGTATTAATATTGTGAAAAAATGTATTTAAATTAACCTGTAAGTGAGTGGCAGAAAGTTTTGTACTTAAATGACAAATTTGAACTGGCACAGCTCTCCCTGGCATCAATAAATTGTGTGCTGTGGGAATAAATAAAAAGATCTAATCATATAATTTTTTAGGTAAGGTAAGGTAATTTTATTTACTAACTAAGACGTTTGATTCCTGTTCTGGGTTGAGTGTCTAAAGTAATAAGACACTCAACTGTTCCTGTTCTGGAAGTAGCTTCTCTGGATTGTAAGTTTGTTCTAATTTTAAGACAAATATTGGCATTTTATGTGAAAAGTGAAGTTTACTATCAAAGCTAAACATCATTTAAATTGATTTAAGATACAAATTAACTGATGAGTCTATAAACTGCATTTATACAGGGGGGAAAGCTGTTCTTTAACAGGTGTATGAGCAATCATTACTTGTTGATTACACCTACTTGTATTGGGTGTATCGTTACACCTACTTGTGAAACTGCTCAGTTTTTATCATTTTTTGCAAATAAGTAAAATAATAACTAACTCCTTCTTTCTAATTCTACTGATTCTACACTAAAATGTCCACTCTGCACATCACTGCACAACCACATACAGAAGACTTACAACCTAAATCCTTGGATGATATCTGACAAATAATTTTTTATCCACAAATATATAGGATCCCCAAATGAAATAATCTGTGATTGCTAATTTCCGTTCCATACTTTGTTGTGTTTCTTTACTAAGCAAAGAGCAAATGCACATTGACACTCACATGTGGCACACGTGGGCCAGGAAAGTGCTGACCAGGCTGTCATGTTTGCTGCAGATGTCCTTCTGGAACGAGCTCTTCAACCAGTCCTCGATGTTGCAAACCAGCTGGACTCTGCTGGAGTACCAGCATATAGTTAAGTAACGTAATGATGGTCCCAGCACATAGTTGTCCCATCTAAGCTGACAAGGGGAGCTGAAGTGGAGTAGGTTCCATAGGCAGGGGTCAAGGTAGACTTCACGGAGCTGATGACAGGTGAGGGACAAACTTCTCCGGCTGTCCTTGTCCAGGAAGGAGAAAAGGTGGAGGAGACACTCACGGTTGAGTTGAGTAAGATGCATGGTTAAAAAGTCCCGCAACATGTAGAGAGGCCTCGTCTCTAGGGCAGAGACAGACCTGCTGGTAGGCAGCAACAATGAACCCACAGCCAGTATTGTGTGGCCTAGATACATGATGCCCCCTCAGGCGCACGCCGAAGGGCCTGCACATATAAGGCGGTAAGGAGACAGCTATTTTGGGAAGACAACTGTGATACGTTCAAAGATGGAAGTGTTTGAGCCGTGCGCTCCCTTCCCATCTGTCATGGCTCTCAACAGGCAGCAAGCTCTGGATGGGGCCAGATGTTTACACTATCCTGGCCTACTTCACGCAAACATCAGAGTTACACACCCGCATCAACACTTGTAAAAATTACAACTCCAACACTTACTGTGAAAGTATCTATTGACAAATTACTCAGTTAATGAGCTGAATCAAAACCTTTATCCTGTGAGGAATCTTTGTTGTATCATTGTTTCTTTTCAAGCAAACTAAACATTGTGTAGTTTCATGCCATAAAGCTTTATATATATATATATATATATATATATAGTAGATAATTCTGCCCTTTGTACTTATCCGTTCTAAGACATTTTTATTATTTGTTGTCCTCAGTGTGCACTTAAACGTGGTCCTTTCCAGATTTATTGTCATTTCTATTAAAGATGTGTAAAAAGTTTTAAAACAAAGTAACCTTTAATTCACATTTCAAAATTTCCAACCTATTACTGACTATATTAATTCAGTGGGGGCAATATATCACCTTTAACAAAATGTTTCAAGAAAATCACCAATGCTGCTGTTATTAGCATGCTTATTTTCTGTAAAATAAATGTAGCCCAGGTACTTTATGTTTATCAGATAAGTGATGGTTAACAGTGGGCCACAGAAAATAATTTCCAAGCTCATGTCTTTGTTAAATAACCATATTAACAATTTTAAGGATTTGGGGAAAAAAAACAAAAAAAACACTCATATACTTCTTGAATTTGACCAACAGAGCATAATCATTGATCCATATGAAATACATTTACAAATTCAAATATTTATGGACGGCCTGCCTTTTACATAAGTAAAACTGTGCTTCATTCATTGATGCTGATGTTTAGACTTTAAACATATGTCGCCTAAGGGTTAAACTTTACAAGCAAACACTCAATTCCTTTTACATAGAACAAAATATAAACCCATCTGTTAATTGATTTGTTTAAACATATATTGATTTAATCTAAACTTTGAAGTGCTTTTGATAATCCTGATGTAGTTATGGGACAGAGAAATTATGTAAATTAATCTTTCAAATAACAAAGATTAAACAACAACTAAATCTTCAACTTCTTGATGAAATTACCCTAATTGAAGTCTTCTTTTCCAACAGTTGCCACAGAGGTTATACGACGTCATAATTACAGGAGTAAACAGCAGCAGCAGCACTGGATGGTTTGCACAAACTCTTCTGAGACTGTCGCATTCAAGATAATCATAAAGACAAATAACTTCCCAGCACCAAGCTGGACTGTTGGACATGTGAGTTAGAGACACAAGCACACGCAGTGCTATGTAGGACTTGCCTAAGGCAGCCTGGTAAACTGTGACTCAGTGTGTTTGCTCAACTGGAGAGCAGAGAATGTTCTGATGCCAGAATACTATTAGTCCACATGTATGTCATCACTCTACTTTCCAAGTATGTCCAGTTAAACTTGTTATCAGCAGGCTGTTGGAGGGAAAAAAAAAAGAAAAAAAACCTCAACAATAGGAAATGCCGTTTGTGGAGTCATCACATTATGTACCATGACATAATGTTCCTAACAACTTTTGATGCGAACAGAACAACATACTGCAAACAAATTATTAGTACACAAAATGTAAGGTGCACATGGAAGAGTAGAAAAAGCCCACTTGTTCCATTGGTGGAAGGGAGGGATGGAGAAGCGACCACGCAGCCACCTGTGTGAAGGCAACTAAGAGCAGCTGTTCCTGTGCATACTGAAGTGCTTGTTCCTGCCACAGCGAGAGGGTTTACTGGTTGGCACGTGTGCAGAGGGGAACTCTGTGTGTATGTGTGTGCCTGGGCGTGGGCGGAGATCTTTGCTGAAGGCTAAAGACAAGCCGCATATAAAGCCCTGCAAAAAAAAAAAAATTGCTCAGTATACTATAGAGCCTCACTCTACCACAACATGGACTGTTTAGCATCAGAAAATGTAATAGGAGCATTGGGACATTTGTAAAGGAGACAAATACAGAATTCACAATGAATGGTAAGATTTTACTATCATTCAAGTTTGAATGGTATAAATTAGGATTTGAAACCAATAATTGCATGTTTACTACTTAAAACAAAAAAATATATGCCTATGACAGTAATCAGTGGTAGGATGAAGAATATGTCTAATTAGACTATAATTAAAATGTTAATTTATTTCAGTCATTGGATTCAAAAAGTGAAACTCAATTCTCACATGTAAATGATTTTTTGTTCATTTTGATGATTATGGCTGATAACTAGTGATAATGCAAAATTCAGTTTCTCACTTAATTAGAATATTACATGAGGTCAACAAAAAATAATCATGAAAACAATGGCTGAGTGTCCATCAGTCATTAACCTGGATCATAAGTCACATATAAACCATTGTTAAATAAGCTTACTGTTCACAGAACTGGATCTTCCTTCCAGTTCTGTGAACAGTAATATCAAGGAAATTATGGACAACCCTGACCATTCTCTTCATGAGTCCAGTTTGGGAAAACAATGTCTTCAGTCAGAGGCTTCTTCAAATTAGCTGTAACGCAGAACGCTACAGGAGAGCTTCCTTGCCAACAGGCATCACTATCTACAGAGTCTCTGAATAATTCCAATGAGTCACAGCATTTAATTTGAGATATACAGTTTTTCTGAATTTGAATCAAAGCATATTAATGAAAAGTTTAGTTGCCTGTGTACCTTGTCCTCTTGTAAGAGGACAAGATACAGTGGAAACAGCAGCCTTGAGAGGAAAATGAATATCTGCAATAGTGAGCCTTTTTTTATTCATCTTTTATATTTCTAATTATAAGAGAACATTAAGTTGTGAGTTTTAATAATCACCAAAAGTAGTAAATAGACTACACTGTAACAAATTGCCCTGTATTTTTACAGTAAAATGCTGGCAGCAGGGTTGCCAGCATTTTACTGTTAATTACTTTAGTGGGCCACATAATAAAGAAGAAGGTTTTGAAATGACAATGTATGTGTGCCTTAAACCTAAACCTTTTCTACAAGAATGTTGAGGGTAAACTGTCCAAAGTAAGTCGTATTCTGGAA
>CAEGAD010009691.1:0-54538 GCA_903067055.1 Poeciliopsis paucimaculata
CATTTTGAGGTTTTCCTCTTTGGCTTTGTCCAGCTCTCTCTGGAGACATGACTCTGTCTCTCTTGCAGCGTTTTGTATGGAAGACAGTTGCTGACGAAGAGCCTCATTCTCAGCTTCTAAGTCGCCATAAAGTGTCTTGTTAATCTTCAACACTACAGTGAGATCTTCTTCATTGTCACTGAGCTTCTTCTTTAGTGTATCTATTTGTTGCTCCAGGACTTTAACATAAGTTTGATATTTGCTGTCTTGTTCCTTGTTCAACTCTGTTACCTTCTTCAGTTCTTCTTGAAGCTGCTTCTCCTTCTCTGCTGATGTCTTTCTCAGCAGAGCCATTTCCTTCTTCATGTCTGTATTCTGAGCTTTGTTGTCACCTTTCAGGATCTTGAAAAAATTGTTAGTATTTCTTTGTGAGTTCCCTGTCCTTTCAATTTCTAACTCTTCCTGTAACGTTTCCACTTGTTCTGAGAGATTAATCACATCAACTTGAAGCTTCGCAAGGACTTCTTGGTATAAGGCCTTACTTTCTTCCATCTCTCTTTGCAGAAGTGCCTCGTTTTCTTGGGATGATGTTAGTTCTTGTTGGAGGGATTTTATCTTCTCCTCTTCAAAGAATTCCTTCGCCTGAGTCTCCATTTCTCTCAAAAATCGTTTTGAAAATATGCTGAAAATGATCCAGTGTTTTCTCTAGAAGCAGTCTCCTCTCTACCTTGTGCTTTCTGACAAGAGAAGAACCAATCTACTGAACTTGAAGTGAAGTTCTGTGGTGACATTACAAGGTGTCTTGTGACATCCATAGGACTGTCCATGCTATGGTAACCGTGACGGTGTTCTAGAATTCTGCACCTTGTGTATTTTTAAAAATGAATGAAAATGAATTAAGAGTTCCAGACATATTTTATACAAATAATGAAATGAAATCAAATAATCAAAAGTTTCTGTAAGCTAAGTTTAATTTTGTCTATGGTTAGTGTTGTTGTCCACTTAGAAGATCCATGTGCAGCAAAACATGATGCTGCCACCACCGTACTCTGGTAAACAGGAGGTCCTGGGTTCAAATCCTGGCAATGGAAAAGTCCTGAAAAGGTGAATACTTCAATAAATGAGTCACAACATGTTCTTTTTTTTTGCTATAGTTTGTATTGAATGAGTTATTGTTGCGTACATGCATACAAACAGAACGATGACTCCAAACCTAAAACAATCACATGGTTTTCTTACAAGCAATTGTTTATAAAAGGTCTTTATTGTAGTACACGAACATGAAGGTAAGTAACAGATGCAAACGAATTTAATTTACTGTATTAACAAATGTTTCTGAATAATACATATTCCAAAGCCCAAAACCATGTTTGCTCAGCAATGCATTCATTTATTTCAGAAAATATTTACAACATCAGCATCGTCTGCTGTGAGCTGCTGACTGACTGTGGTGAACTTTATCTACTAACAAGAAGTATAAATGTAGTTAGCAACAAAACATATTCACAAGCTTTTTGCAGTAAAACAACTTGTTATTGTGGCTGTCCTTTATTTTTAAAACTTACTAACTTTTTAATGGTTATTTTATTTATTTCTGGACTGTCGCCTTAGTTTCCAGGTAAGGCCTAACAGAGTGGAGCCTCAGAGCTTTTGCCATCTTCCTCCACTTGATGTATCCGATTATGAAACTTTGTTCTAAATTTCCTTGGGTTTATTTCAAATGTAATGGAACCAGAGACAAAAACGAAAGGAGAAAAGGTGGAGAAAGCTTGAAAGGGAAAGACCAAGACGGTAATAGAGGAGAGAAAGAAGAAAGGGGAGAACAACCCTGAAGACTGCCTCTAAACCTGCAGAAAAAAAAGTGATATTTGTAGCACCAAACAATGTCTGGCTTGAAATCTTAACATCCAAATTACATGAAGCGAATGGCTTTTGTTTTTCTTCTCACGATTCACAATTAAATGCCAGAACACAGAAACAGTGGACCTACAAATCGTAGCCGTGTGGGAGAATGTTTTGGCAGAACAGCTTGGCGAAGCGGCCACAGTGCCCCTGCAGGTGTTGTCGACTTATTTTGTCCATCTTATTATGCAGATCTGAACCATGCCCAGGCCAGATCATCAACATTTCAACAGCTCAGGGCTTTTTGCTTTTCCCATAGCAGAGACGGTTCTTTGAACAGTAGGAATCGGCACTCGGAACAAACTGTACACCCTGATGGGTGAGCCACTTTTTGGAAAGATGATTTAAAGTACAAAACGAAAGTGTCGCTCGGAAGTGAAACTCAGCAAATTAAGGGAAAACTGTCCCTTTGAAGGGGGAGTAGCTCATAATCAGATTACGCTTATGAGTACACGGTTTCTGTCAGCCTCTTTACTGACGCCCTCGTCAGCATTTTAACAATTACTGTTGAAGTTAAATCATGTGCTAAAAGTTGCTGCGGCAAATAAATATTCCAACCGAAAAGTAACATTTGACAAAAGCTTCAGATTCAACTATTACTGTAGGTTGAATACAACTAATATAAGCTGAGCTTAGTCGTGTTAGCCAGGGGCGTCATGATAATTATGTGTGTTAAGAGGACGAGTTCCCCTCACCTTTAAAAACACATAGTACTCCCCAACCTTTACTTAGGAGTACGCTTTCTTAGTTTATAAATAAATAATATGAAACTTCCAGTATTTGAGACACCTTGAATACGGGCCTGGCATGACTGCAGTCACCATGCCAGGCCACTAGATGGCACCTCAGCTTCCACCTCATTCAGAAAACAGTGACCCGACTCTGATGAACCCGGTGCTCATGTACCATGAACAGGTTAAGTAGCGCAGACAGCATCGTTCTGACTGGGATGTTCTGGAAAAATGTCACACCAGCTGTGATTCCATTAACCATAAAATTGCACAAATGAAAATGACGAAAGTAAATTTGCTTAATGGAAACACTCGTGCTTTTTTCAATAAAAGGTTCTGCCACTGTGATCCAAATTGATGTATTTCGCAGAACTGCAATGGAGACACTGTTTTCACATCGCACGAGCCGTGTGATCAACGCCAGGATGTTACCACGGCGAAAGCCACAAAGAAGATAACAGGAAGTAGCTTGTGGTTTGTAGTTTTTTCCATGTACTACGTTGACAGAACCCACTGAGTGACAAATGAAACCTTTACTTTGGTTTTTTTCTCTTGCATGAACCCAAAACCCTTTACAGTTTCATATTGTGAGCTGGGTAACACATTAGAGCCCCTAAAAGCTATGAATTCTTTCCAGACTAGTGTTCCACTGTAGTATGTGCACATAGCAATTAAATCAGTACGATTGTTCGCAAACAGGACCTCTTACTAGCAAAGTTTAAATTGTACGTCTCAGTGGTTGATGGAAAACTGTAATTTACTCGTCTCTTCTTAACTCTGACTGCCATCCATCCTCTGTAAAAATGTTGATCCCGCTAAATCAATGACCGCATGCCTTCATTACCACCCTGCCCCGCCGGCCGGGCCCCACCTCCCGAACACTGCCGCTATATTTAGATCCACTACCCAGAATACAGTCTCCGAGTCATCGCCCCCATCCTGTGAGAGTGATGAACTGGTCTCAACCTCACTCCAAGGCTCCACGGGGGGCCAGAAGCCTCAGCTAGACGCCCGCGCTCGCCTGCATCAGCTGTCAAATTACACCAACACGCATATTTCTCCCCGACAGAAGAGAGGAGTAACAATCTGAGACATGTAAACAAACATGATTGGGTGTTTTGGTACCACTGTCTGCTTCCTGAGAGTCTCTAAATTAGCTTAAGGTCATAAAAAACAAAAAAAAAAGATCTAGTTTGGAATCCTTTAACCCCCTTTTAGCCCTTCTGTCTCCATCACCAATCTGCTTTAATTAAAGTGTGTGAGACGTTAAGAACCAGTCAGCTGTTCTGGTTGTAGCCTCAGACCCCATCCTGTCATGTTTGCTTTGACTCACAGAGACGTCTCCGTTCCCTCCTCCTACCACCGTCTGCATTCTGGCCTTCATCTCTCCCTATCGACAGCACGTCTCAAAACGACTACACTTCTGTTTCCTTTTTTAACATGTTGATTTCCAGCTCCGGCAGATATTTTAGGACATTTGGTGTTTTATTGACAATTTATTTGATTCTTTTTATTGTTAGAGGGGCAGTGTTATGTGTTTTTCAAGCACATATTGCAATTTTATAGCACAATTAAGTGACCATGTTACCTTCAGTTGTTATAAAAGTAGAATTTTTATATCAAATATAAATTAAAATAATTTTTACATCGTAATTTAACACCTTGAAATTGGGCCTCTGTCTCTTTAAGGAACCTCCTGCACTTCAGCGACATTTTTTTTTCTGTTTTAAATCAGTTGCACCAACAATTAGCTCTTATAATGAGCTCACCAGGTGTTTGCTAATTGCTGCTGGCTAGTCCAAAGGACTACTGAGTAGTAGGCAGGTGGGCTGCTGTCAGATGGAAGCTCAGAAGCTTGGAATCTGCAACTCAGGGGAGGAGCTTTGTCCTCGAAGGCGGGGCTAGGTCCACCCAGGTGTTTTGCTCAGCTGAATGGTTGCCATGGGAGATCAAAGGATTTCTCAAACATGCATGAAAGAATCAAAGCAACACTCCAGGTATGGTTTTGATGAGGGAGTAATATTACAACAGGATGTAAAGCCAAAAAAAGGGAAATTTAACGTGATGCTGCCCCTTTAAGACTGGGGTGGAAGACGTTCCAGCAGTTCCTCAAACCTTCAGCCACAACTGAAACTGATATTTATGTTAGAACGGCCCAGTTAAAGTCTCGGTTGAAATCCAATTCAGACTCTGTGGTACAACTAGATAAACAACCACATTCCAGTTCGATGGCTCTTCAGCTACTTTGTGACAAAGAATAGATCAAATCCCAGTCAGGACATAGAAATCTGACACGGTACTTCACAAGAGTCATATTTCTCCTCAGGTAATGACACAGAACCAATATCACTGCTGAATAATGCAGGCTTTAAATGGCCGCGGCACTGAAGGCGGTCCTCCGGCAGAGAGATGATGTTCGGGGGGCTCAGGCGCGGCGATCTGCAGCTGAAAATAAAAACGACGAGGGCCGAGGGCGAAGCAGCCGAGCTGCTTTCAGCTCCCTTTCGGCTTTCTGCTCCCTCCGCTGCACGGCTGGCAGGCTGAAGGCAAAATTAAATATCATTTGGAGCCGTGCCTCATTTGGCCACAAGATGAACGAATGCCCGGCATTTTACTCAGCCTTAGATTTTATTCTCGTCTAGAAAAAGCTCCAAGGCAACATGTCTGTTTCTAACCGCTCAAAGCTCTAGAGTGCCATCATGGCAGACGCTAGCTTTTGTTTCTTTCTGTTGAATAGGTTTTTGTTGAAGCAAATTGTGTCTTGTCTCTTCTAAAGTACGAAAAAGGGTCAAAAAATGCAAGAGCTGCAACAATCCAACGGAAAACAGCACAGCTGCTTTTTCCACATACAAACTATTTTTGTGTGTGTTACGTGTTCAACCCTCAACTGAAAGTTGTCTCATCGACAGATTCTTCCCACTTGAGCAGCGGATCCTTGCAGCTCCTCCATAACTGTCCCAAAGTCTGGTTCAGGGGCCATTTACGAACCTTGGGATGATTTTTTTTTTTTTTTTGCGCGGCCCTCGGCAACATTTCAAATATGGCGGCACCGGCAGTAGACAGACACGGAAACTTTTAAATCATAAGCAGACATCGCTCAGAAACTCAGGAAGATAAAGAAAATAACACCACTTGTTCATTTTATTAAAAATATTACCCGTCTTGTTTTGGGCAAGTAGAAAGATTACCATGAAAATTCTCAATAAAATGAATATCTAATTTAAAAAAAAAAATTGTGCTCAACAATTATTTTCACGTCAACTGCTGGTTTGTGTGGGTCGGCCACGTTTTGGTAGGTCTGCGCTACTCTTGGTAGTTTTTAAACAATAGTAAAAAAAAAAACAAAAAAAAAAACAACAAAAGAACGACATATCTTTGTGGTCTTCTACAAGAAAGAAGCTTAGCAAAATGTAATCTTTTATTTAATTTACCGTATTTTCCAGACTATAAGTCGAACCTGCCATAAAATGCATAATAAAGCAGGAAAAGACATATATATATGTATATATATATATATATATATATATACATATATATAAGTTGCACCGGAGTATAAGTCGCATTTTTGGGGGACATTTATTTGATAAAATCCAACACCAAGAACAGACATGTCATCTTGAAAGGCAATAAAAATAGAATAGAGGCAACAACAGGCTGAATAATTGTACGGTATGCTAACGCTACATGACACATAAACAACGAACTGAGAACGTGCCTGGTATGTTAACATAACATATTAATAGTTATTCAGATAACTATAGCATAAATAACATGCTAACAAGTTTAACAAACCATCCGTGTCGCTCCTAAATCTTCATCTTCGGTGTCGCTTGTAAAGAACTCGGCTAACTCCGGAACTTAGCTTCTACCACACACATTATCAACACAGGCCTAGAGCGCCCTCTGGCGGTTTAGTGTGAAAATAACATGATTTGATGTAATAATTTGTTAGTAATTTCACACATAAGTCGCTCCGGTGTATAAGTCGCCCACCTGGTCAAACTATGAAAAAAACTGCGACTTAAATACGGTACATGATTTAAAGGAAACAAGTAAAGAAAAACAAACCTCTGTGTTTGTTCAGATAATAATAAGAAAAGGAAAACTGGCCAAAACATACTTGATGCGTGTTGATCATTTTAACGACGACTCGTGATGTCTGTTACTGGCACGTTGAACTGTCCAACACAAATAAACTTGATTGGACATGAGCTCGCCCTGACATGACAGCCATTCTGTCCCTCTCTTTGCCAAATGTTCTCAATATTACTCAAATAAGTAGAAAATCCGGAAAAAAACAAAAGAGAAAAAAAAAAAGACATCATCTCGTCAGCTCGCCCTGTGAGCACGAACGTAAGGTGATTCTGGTAATCGCACGTAGCCCACCAACACGGTCTGCTTTCTAAAAGAGAGAGGAAATAAAAAAAACCCCTAATCCCACCGGAGGTGAGTTTGGAGGAATGGCTCTCACGTCCCGATCTTTCTGCGAGTGAGTTCCGTCTAAGTAAGGCGCGGCGAGGACCAAACGGAAACGTTTTGACCTCATCTGGAGTAAAAAAAAAAAAAAAAAAAAAAAAAAATACGCCGCCGCGAGTCTTCTGGGCAGCCGAGGCTTTGCGCAATGGGACGTCCCCGATTTCCAGCACACGAAACGTGTGCACGCGGTAATAATTGCAGCGCAGAGGCTAATTGGGACAACGCATATTAATCCATTAACACGTCTCCCCTGCCGGCTCCCCGCCTCAGATCTGGGCCTCGTCTATTGCGGGTGGTTCCTGGGAGACGCAAAAAAAAAGGTCTTTATTTTCGAGCAACGTCTGTCGGAGACCTGGACGCGTGCCAGGAGCCGCACTCTGTGATTCAAAGAGTTAGGCTATTTCATCATTTTTGACATGAATGCCTTCTAGTTTCTTATATTACAATGAAAAAAAGAGAGAGAGAGAAAAAAAAAAAAAAGTACTTCAGTTTAATTCACAACATGCTTGAAACCCAAGATACCGCAGCCACTTTCAGGGCAGCTTCAAAACGGTAACCATATAAAACAAGCTCGTATTGACATGCGCTAATGACAGATATCCTGTCTTGTATTTAATTACTCTGCTTTGTGCATGTGAGTGCGCATCTGCAAAGCTGATCATCTGTGAAAGCCTGTCTTGTTTCGTGAGAGCCTCGCCGAATGAGGACATGGTAATCACCGAAAGGCCAAATCAGCAGCGCTGGACGCCGCAGAGGCGGTCCGCGACACGCGCAGCCGTCCTGTGTGCGCGCAGGGCCCGTTCTGTGCAAATGCATAATAGAGAGCGAATTAGCTACAGAACCAGCGCATCCACTCAAAGGTTAAAGTCTTAAATAACACCTAATTGAAGCGGGAGGTAAATTAAAAAAAATAAAAAATAAAAAGAGTGGAAGTGTGTAAGAAATCAAATGATTGCTTTTTAGCGTTTAAAACGAGAAGATTTACATTTGAAAATGTTAATAAAAAAAGCCAGCAGAGGATGGTTGTTAATGGAAAACTGAATGACAGCAAGAGTGCCTCAGCAGGGGAAGCAGCGGGAACAAAAATAATAATAATAAAAAAAATTTAAAAAAACAGCACCCCACTCCCTCCTTTTATCAGAGAATATTGAGTAATTTGCCTTCTATGAAGACAAAAGAGACATTTATTTATGTTCTCATATTATAAGAAAGGCCTGGCTGTTCAACACAATCACGTTACGCCAGTGAACATGTGGAAGCACCACTCTTGGAGGGCGTTCATTTACTGTACAGAAAAAGAGATTGAAATAATATTATTTTGTGTTTAAAAATGTGAGATATACGACTGAAAAGAAGTTTGGACTTTGTAATTTACCGCCTTGAAATAATTGGGCCTCTTTAAAAACTCTTAAAAAACTCCTGCTGTTTTTGAAGCTCCGCCTTCAGGAAGTCATCACGACATGGCTTCTCTATTAGCCCTTTAGCAACGTTTTTACTAAAGTTTCACTGAGACATGGCTCCTGTAATGAGATCAGCTGACCTGCAGTTCCACCAGCTGTTTGCTGATTGCTGCTGGCTAGTCTGAAGGAGCAGAGTGAGGGAGTCATGGGAGAGGGCTGCTCTGTGAGGTCACAGCTCAAAAGCTTGGAAAGTGCAGCTCTGAGGAGGAGCTGTGCATGGCACCCAGACGGTTGCCATGGAGATTAAAGGATTTCTCAAACAAGCATGAACGAAGCAAAGCAACACTCCGGGTATGTTTTTGATGAGGGAATAACGTTACAACATGATGTAAAGACAAAAAAAGTGGATTTTACATGACAATGCTCCTTTAATATTCTGGCTTCGTAAAACACACTTCAAGAGTTTCATTAAATTTATTGATCTAATTGGTGATATTGTTTTCAGATCAATAATTACTACTGTGAAAGAATGTGAGCAAACATATCATGGTTTTAAAGTACTTCTCACTGCCCGAGCGTATCACTGTACAACACCAGAACCGAGACAGGTTTATCTCTTACAACATGTGGTGTGATGACAGCCTGCCACCTGGCTGTCCTTGTTTTTCGGCAACACGCCCTCACGCGTTGTTTTCAAACGGTTTCCACATCCAGTCGTAATTTCTTTGTCTCTCCGGAAAGTAGAGTTCGATATGTCGGACCTATGATGCGCCTTGCTCAATTAGCACGTGAAAACAAATACCGCCATCTTCTACAGCGTGAAACGATTGATGACGACACACCCGACAGGACTTTACTGCCACCTAAAGGTAAAGCCGTTAGGACAGAAGACCAGTTTAATTTGTGGCAGCAACTGGTGTGTCGGTGGTTTTCATCGCTACCGACAGATGAGGAACCAAAAGGAATTGGGCTAAAAATTCTAAACTTGAACAGAGAACCCAAAATTCTTTATGTGCAACACATTTCATTGTGTGGATAGAAAGCCAAGGGAACAACACCCACATCTGCACCCGAAGCAACTGAAGCAGTGAAGTAGCTAGCTAAGCTAGTGTGGGTTATTTGTGGCCAATTCTTCAAGTCGCCATCCCTTCCTGCATTAGCTGAAGGTAGCGGTAAAACAATATTGCCACATGTAAGCTGTGATATCTGGAGTTCACACATATTATTTTATAGCCTAAAACCTCTGTGGAAAGCCGGTTAGAGAGTTGCTAACATGTAAACAAATGGCTGTTCCGGTTAGTCGCGCCCATAAATAACACAAATCCTCATGGGGGCTCGGAATAAGGTGGATGAATCATATGGGCTTTTTTCCTTTGCTTTACAAATGAGCCTGATTCCCCATCTGTCCATCCTCCATCTTACATCAAAATCATGTAGGGAGACCGGGTATGGTAGTAACATGGGGAGAGTTGTAACACCACCAGTTCCACCAATCAGGGATAAGATAGGAGTCACATGATCATTTCAGTGTTTTCCCGCTTCCTCCCCAATTCCATATTGTGATTGTCAAGGCTGGAAACACGTAAAGATACTAAGGAGGAAAAACGGATTTTGAGGTAAGAAAGTAAATTTTTTGATCACGACTATTTTTTGTTTAGTACTTTTTAAAAAGGCATCTGATGAGGTCACAAAGAAGAACAAGTCAGTCAGATCAGTTGCGAAGGCGCATGGGATCTGCCATGTAACACTAAGCAGATACTGCAAATCACTGCGGAAGCTGAGAGAACAGGGGTCCAGTGATCTTCCCAGTGTAGGCTATAGGAGCAGCAACAAAGTCTTCTCTGAGGTGCAGGAGGAAGTGTTGGCTGACTATTTGACTCAGGCAGCAGACCTGTATTATGGACTGACTCCACGTGAGGTAAGCATATGACAGGTTAGTCACTGGAGACAAGCGATGAATTGAATACCAGTGTAGGTGCTAGACAAATTGAAAAACTTTTTGTATCTATGTACTCTGATTTTCTATTCCTCTTTCTTTTAGGTCAGAAAGTTTGCATATCAACATATAACATCAAACACGCACAAACATGGGATGAGAAGCAGATGGCAGGGCCTGACTGGTTCACATTATTTATGAAGAGGAACCCCACCCTGTCAATAAGGAGTCCTGAGGCAACAAGCCTTTCACGGGCCACAAGTTTTAACCGCTAAAATGTGGAACGTTTCTTCAACACCCTTGGACAGGTCATTGAGAGATACAACTTCGATGGGAGCGATATATGGAATGTAAATGAAACTGGTGTAACAACAGTCCAATCACCAGACTGTGTTGTTGCTCGTCATGGTGTCAAGCAGGTGGGTGCGATGACATCAGGTGAGAGAGGTGTGCTCGTGTCAGTAGCATGCGCTGTGCAAGCGCTGGGAAATGCAATTCCTCCCTTCTTTGTATTCCCCCGTAAACGTTACAAGGAACTCTTCATTCAGAGTGGGCCAACAGGGAGTGCAGGAAGTGGCAATGCCTCAGGATGGATGCAAGAGGAAGACTTCTTCTTATTCCTTGCTCATTTTGCAAAACACACAAAGGTCAGCCCAGAGAAGAATGTTTTACTTTTGTTGGATAATCTTGTTAAAGCTATTGATTTATGCAAAGAAAAGGGAATAGTGCTACTTACCTCCCCCCCCCCACTGTAGCCATAAACTTCAGACACTGGATCGCAGCGTCTACGGCCCATTTAAGAAAATGGTGAACGCCGCAAGTGATGCCTGGATGAAGATGAATCCTGCCAAGACGATGAGGATATATGATATTCCAAGTATTGTGAAGACTGCTCTGCCTGCAGCTGCAACACCGAAAAACATTCAAGCCAGTTTCCAATCCACAGGTATTTGGCCCTTCATTCCTGTCATTTTTGAGGAGTGTGACTATGCACCCTCACAAGTCACTGACCGGCCCAACCCAGGTACATCACTGACATCTGGAGCTTTCCAGCTGCAGTCTCCACCAACTCACCTAGGGATTGCCTCTTCTCCAACTCACCTGGAGACTACTACTTCTGGCTCCTCTGCAGTTAATGATGTGACCATGTCCTGTGCTCCAGATGAGCCAAGTACCTCGGGGGTGTCTCCTGGTCAGGCATTCAATCCTTTGGCTATGCGGCCATTTCCAAAAGCAGGTCCAAGGAAAACAACTGGCAGGATCAGGAAGAAAAGGAAATCTGAAATACTCACTGACACACCAGTGAAACAAGCACTGATGGAAGAAGAACAGAGAAGAGGAAGAAAAAAATGTAAGGAAGAGTTTCTTTGCAAAGAATAAAGGCAAGCAAAAGAGGAAGGAGAGAAAGCCTGCCAAGAAAATGTTAAAAGCCAATGCTGAGGATTCTGAGACCTCAGACGATGAATATTTTTGTGTTGTCTGTATGGAGCCATTTGGAAACTCAAAGCCAAAGGAAGTGTGGGTAAAATGTGCCCTATGCAGTCTCTGGGCCCACCAAGCCTGTACTCCTGGGCTACCATCATTCATTTGTCACCACTGTGACTCTGATTAAGGATACACACACATAGACACAAACACACACACATTGACATTGGTTTTTGTTAGACCTATATGTTTGTAGTGTTCATTAAGCATACATATTAAGGAAGTTTGTTCTAGAAGAATAATTTACACACATGCACACACACAAACAGAGTATATTTGAGTTATGGTCAGTCACAGAAAGAGAAAGAGAGAGGGACATTGTTCTTGTATTGTTCTTTTAATTCAGTAAACCTCTTTTTGAAGCATATCACATGGTGTGGCCTCTGTTTTTGCTTCTTTTGTCTAATTGTTACAACTTACCCCAGCAGGTGTTACAACCTAACCCGGCAGGGGGGTAGGTTGTAACAAAGGAACACCATGTATTTGACATGAACTCATGAGGTCTGTGATATTCTTGCAGAGGTTTGAATTGGTGCCATTTGTAGTAAACAAATGTGCGTATTTTGTGTAAAAGTTTGAAAACTCTAGCTCAAAAATTCTGTGAGTTAAAGGTGCTGGAGCAAAAAGTGTTACAACCATACCCGGTCTCCTGTTTTTCTAAGAGAAGCAGACGACCAAACTGTAACAAGCATTATTCAGCGCAGCCATAATCAACTGTGTGACCACATCACAGCTGGAGGGGCAACGGAACCAGATCCAGCTGCAAGCCCCACATATCTGCATCTTCAAGTGTTGTGATTCCAATCAGCAAGCAAACTGAAGAAGAACTGAAGGTTATGAAAACACTCTGAGTTGATTTTGATTAAAATGTGGAACGGCAGACACAAAGAAGAGCTGAATCTCTGGAAAGAATGGAAAAGGAATTAAGAGGAGAGAACAAAAATGTTTCACTTTAAAAGAAATTGCATGTGCACCAAAATGGTTCTGAAATTTTGTAGAAAAAAAATAAAAAAATTAGGGTTTTTAAAGTCCAGATGAATTAAAATTGTTTGGAAGTGGAAACAAACTCTTCCCTCTTTTCGCGTCCACAGAGATGAAAGACGAGGAGATAAAAGACTTGACGTGAACAGATCAGCTGCAGGTCAGGCAGATCTTCCCTCTGGTCATTAAAAAGTGGGAAATGATTTCAGTAGCTGGACAAAAATCTGCACCATCATTTCTATCCCTGGCTGAATTTGCACATTGTGAACATTTTCCACCTCATGCGCCTCACAGTGAAGTCAGACTTCAGGGAGGAGGTTTGACAACTAATGAGGATGACACGGTAATTAATTGATGTCGCAAAAAAATACAAAATAAATAAAACGAAGCCTGGAATATTTTCACGTTTAATGGCTCCGCTGGCCAACACACTCAGGAAAAGTGTGCATTACGACCCGTGTATAATTTATGTGACACGTCCACCACACAGAGCTCTGGCTGGGACGGCTGTGTAAAGGGATACGCAGAAAGCTTCCGACTGAAACAAATGCATCCTCCTGCACACACACTCACACACGCACACAATGTACATGGTACAGTGGAGGGATACGTTTCTGTCTGAATATTTTTGCAGATTTCACTCCAGCTTTATTTTTTTAATTATTTTTTTTATTTACAAGAAGGGATATTTTCTCCTCCTGTTTTTGAGAGGGTACAAGAAGTCTGAAGTTCTGTAAAAGGTCTGGGGCCCGGTCCGTTTACCTTGACCAAGTTGCGACCCCATTTCCTTACCCGCCTCTTCTCGTTTCATCCCTTCCCACTCTCCATTTTCTACCTCTCAGCAAACCGTTTTGTTTCCACCTCCGTCACCGTTTGGTGTGACCGTATTTTAATCTGTAAAAATAAAAAAAATGTGTGCAGTCGGTGGTGCTTTCTTTGGAAGACGTCTCACTGCACTCTCTTTGAATTGCGTTTTGTCAGAGCCCGTCAGTGTTTCGGTTTTACAGTTTCACCTGAAATCTGTTCAAATGATCATAAAAACCAAATATAATTAGAATTTTATTTCCTGTTTTTTTTTTTTTTTTTAATTTATGTGATTCTAGGATATTTGTTTAAAGATAAAAGTGAAAACAAGAAAGTGGGCTGAAAAAGTTAAGTTTTTGAGTGAGATGACCTACATATACATACATGCAAATCTGTGGGAAGAGCAGTTATCTGGATTAGGTAACTTTTACAAGATAAAAATGTTTTCACACATTTGTTAAATCTGTCTCTACGTCCTGACAATTTAACATGAGACAGATAATTCATGAACCAAAAATTAATAAATAACAAAAATCAAACCCCTCTCTGTGGTCCCACTGCTACTTTCAGAAATACAACGCCCCCGGTCAAAAACAGCCAATCATAGCCAGGAGGAGGGTCTTAGCGCTGTCAATCAAACTCATGTATGAGCTGCTCACCCTTGCTCTCTACTATGCTACAGCTCCTCATCACAGCATAGCCTGCTGTGTATGCTAAGGCTAGTCAGCATAGCCACTGATGACTGTCGATAAACAACTTTCTTGTATTACTAGCTTGTTTATCCGCTATTAGCACAGCCGCAGCAAATCAATCTTGAACTTGTACACAATATGCAGTGGAGGTTGGGATGTTAACTTTCAAGGTGTTTTGAAATGTAAAAAAGCTGAACATAAACAAACCCAGAAATATAAATGTTAGCACGCTGCAGAACCAAGGTGAGGTTTAGCTAACGTTAACAGGAAACTGTGATAATCTAAACTCTTTTGGGGAAAATGCTGTTCTCACCCGACCAGGTACATTTCTTCGCTGCTCTAATGTTCAGTAAAGTTTTCACTCCTTAAACGGAAAACGTGCAGGAACCCTGTGCTACAGTACTGATGATGTTAGCACACCAAACATGTTCGCAATCACCTGGATTTGTGAATCAGACAATTAAATTGCATGTCTCTGTCTAATCTCGCCACTTGGGGGCGCTATAGAGCTTTGAGATGTATTTTCCGTGGGCACATTTAGTATAATTTTAACAAAAAAAAGGGACATGAGAGTCAAGGAAAATGAAATGTGCCAGTGTGTGACGCAGCAGAACACTGTGAACGCCACACTCTGTTTCCCAGTTAGCAAGATGTGAAAAACGGCCCCTGGGACGTACAGAACCTGAACTTCCACTATATCTACTCAATTTCTTCATGGTTACTCACAGGTAACATATTTCTAACAGACAAATCAAACATATGTGACAATCCAGTGTGATGGAACCGCCTTCATTTTTCACATACTTCTCTTTCCTCATGTCTCATGTTTAAGTGTCACTTTAGCGTCCAGTTCAGGTTTCCTCCTCACACATCAGAGAAACACTTTTGCTTTTTTTCTTCTTCTGATGTATGCTGTCGATTCTGGTTTTGGTTCTCACCAACATATTAAATTAAGATGAAGAAAAGCAGGAGGAGCAGAAAATAGTAGCTGTCATAAAAAGAGGCTTATCACGCTAGTGTGAGGATGGGTGTGTGTGTGTGTGTGTGTGAGTATCTTAGGATCCCAATATTCTTTGGAGATGAAAATTTGCTTATGGTTAAGGTTACTTACTTTCATTCCTAAGGTTCACTTAGCATAGACGTGTCTGGGACAACTTTCTGTGCCATAATGCAGCAGGAATATGGATTTTACAGATTCTTCCCTGAAATGATAAGCATTAGTCGTTTTCGAAGGAGATAAATATCAAGTCTGTGGAAGCTAACTGATTGAAAGTTAGCTTAACTGAGACAAAGCAAACAAAAAAAGGGATTTGTTGACATATGAAATGAGCTGGTCCTCTAGGATTACATGCGGATTTCATCATCATGCTTATTTTTTATTAAAAAAAAAACCCAAAAAAGCACGATTGGTTTGCTGTAGAGGTTTTACTATTGCACAGGGACACAGCAGCGCAGCTGCAGCCAGTCATACGTTGGTCAGAGTTAAGAGTTTTGGGGCCTTTGGTCAGAGGGTCCAACTAAATGGATGCAAGAGAAGCATAAAATGATCTTTTATTCCGCAAACGAACCGACGTGTTTATCTCTGTTGACCTTTTCCACAAAACGTTTCTTCCAGTTAAACGCTGGGGATTTGTGAAAAGGATTCTCACTGCTGTAAAAATAATTTTAGGCAATTTATTCACTGAATAAAACACACCAGTGGTTCTGATCTTTCTTTGTTCAAACTTTTTTTTAATTTTTTTTTTTATAAGATTCTTCATTGGGAATGATGCAAAAAAAAAAAAAAAAAGGAAAAAAAAAATTTCAATTTCAGTCAAAAATTTTAATTTTGCATCAATACCTGCTGTGTGAACACAGCTAACTTGTACATAAACACAGTCCAGAATGACCTGGGAAAACAAAGACTGAAACCTCAAAAACTTTCTGCTGCTGCGGTTTGACGTTCCATCATTTCAAACGTGTGACTCTTCTGCCGCCGAGCCAACGAGCTGTAACCTCTGGAGGCCTCGGCAGCCGATCTTGAAATATTGAATGCTCAACTCATTAGCATGCTTCATTTTATGGCCCGCCCTGGGACATCGGAGGAGTGTAGAAACCGACAGGAAGTGACAGAAGACAAATGGATGTTGACAAATTCGACGGCTGATGGTAATCATCCAAGCAACTCCCATTTTATGGTTTGGGCTTGCCCCCCATCCCCCCACATCTCTGCAGCAGAGAAATAACAGCATATAAAATACGCATGAAGCTTTTTCTCAGCACGTCGGGGGGTCAGGAGAGGGTCACTGGAGTTATTCCAGTACATTGCTGTTCACGGGACTGGAAGAGTGATGTCGTTACAGTGGGATAAGGCAATTGTCCCCCGATAAGAGATTCAAATCAGCAGCAGTCGTTATCAATCATCGATTTTATTCACAATTTGGAGCAACTTCCTCGGGAACTTTTGTGCCGGTACTCTCCGTCGCTTGGCAACAGCTGGCGCCGTTCGTCTCCGCATTAATTTAAAGCAGCAGCAAAGCGGAGATGTGACAAGAAGCTGAGGCCCGTCATCTGACCGGCTGTGCTGCTCTCAGTGGCGGTGGGGGAACCAAACCAAATCATTCTGCATGCGTGACGGGGAGTCACCAATCACAACTAACGCTATTCAAACGGAGTTTGCTTGAAACTCAGTTGGGCCGGATGGTGTTTTCTCTCCTCTCCCCCGATCTAGGGAATCTAATAAATGCCTTGTTTAGTTCGGTCTGCAGGTTTGTGGTTTTCGGTCATGTAGGACTGGTCAGCGGTCACTACGGGCGACAATGAAACGACGTCTGAGAATGTGTTTGAGCTCATGCTGCAGATTCGTTCATGGGATTTCGAAAATCACTGGCTGCGCTGAAGCTACAGATGTGCCGAAATCTTTGACAATTTTCTGCAAAAGTAAAAAAAAAAAAAAAACAAAAAAAACAACCAACCTATTTTGCAATTGAAGTGTTTCAATTAAATAAGAAATGACATTTGAAAAATCATGTGGATGAGCCTGTTTGATGTTTTTTAATGATTTAATTTCATCTCCTATTTAATGGAAACACTGCAAATGTGAAGTTGTGTTTTTTCGACATTAGCAGGACGTAGACAAAGGATTTGTTCACATTTGTAATGGAAGCACAGCTCCTGATTGGTAAGAAAAGAAAGAGTGAGTATGTCTGCAATCCCGAGGCGTTCAGTAAACATCGCTGTGCAGCAATATGAAGTTCTGCTGTTCAGAACTGAAAAATAAGACTCAACTTATTTGGATGGGGGTTTTCTTAATGCGTGCTCTCTCTCTTTTTTTCCCCCTCTCTCTGCTCTGGATGACTCATTCTCTACACATCAATATTACAAGACCTCCCCATCTTCACGCCGGTAGGCCCAGGCCGCATTACTAATTTAACTTTTTATTTTTTCAGATTTCTCCACCCGCCTTGCCTCACCTCGCCCCGGTTCGGATGAGTCCAGGAGGCTGGCGGCGCTGAGGCCGACCTACCCGGACGAACGCGTTTCATATTCATCTAGTGCAGCGAAACCCTCACGCAGGACGTATTCCATAGAGCGCTGATGAAAAATGAAGACGCAGATCGATTTTGCTCGCCGAGATTAAATACATTTTTGGGGGATTTCAGTGTTTGCTGCTTTACGTTTTTATTTACATCCTTGCTCAGGGATCCGAAGTCCATTTCAGCTTCGTGTCGGGTGTTCGGGTAGCGGGGTGGTTCCCAGACATCGATCCTGTATCGTTTTTCCTTGGACGTTTGGGCGGGGATGATTCTCTGAAAACCATTTCAATCCAGCAGCAAGACATTAAAATTGATCACTTGGGCTGCTGGGTATTGATCACAGGGATTGAGCAATAGTTTTTGAGCGTCGGTAATGTGCCGGGCGTGTTTGTGTGGGTTGCCATGACGGTTTCTCCTCCGGCTGCTGACGGCTGGCCTCGGGCCTTTAGCCGGGTCTCACCGGTTCGTACGGTGAGCGCTGCTGTCAAAGCTGGGAGGTAAGCAACAGATGGATCAAGTTCATTCCATCACATCACTTCACAGTCCTCCTCATGCATTATGGATACAGACTGTGAAGGGTATAATATTCATAGTACGCTTCTATCTGGCCTTCACTGCTTCAGCTCATTGATTTGTGGATTTGTTTCACTTCTTGCTTCAATAAGTGAAACAAGAAGTGTTTCACTTATTGAAACACTTCTTGTTTCACTAAGAAGTAGTTTAGCTGCAGAAAGAACAGGTGGACCTACCAAAATTAAAGGGGCAGTGTTAAGCATTTGGCACATAGTGTCATTTTATATAAAAAGTAACTAGGGCTGAAACGATTCCTCAAATGATTCCAGTACCTCGACTATTAAAATTCCTCGAGGAAAATGTCCCTGCCTCGAAGCTTTGTTAAATTATGTTTTGTATTTAGCGCACCGTGTTTTAATGTTAAACATTATTTGTGTTGTATGGAGCTCTGACTTCCACCTCTGAGTTGTTGACGAATGCTAAGCGTTAGCGGCATAACGTCCAGTTTTCAAGTTCAGCCTGCGGGGATTTTATTGATTGATTTTCATCGTTTTTGGTGGACCAATAAGCATCCTTAAAATGACTGGCGCGATGCCTATGGCAGCCCTTCTCCTCTGGGAGATGCTGGTTGAAAGCGAACAGCGGGAAGAGCTGCAGGAGTATTTATACAGGTAGCAGATAGACTGAACAAAATTGGTCTTGGTAACGTAACGCCTTGACATTGGGCATCTGTCTCTTTAAGAAGCTCCTGCTCTTCTGAAACTCCGCCTCCAGGAAATCATCACAACATGGCTTCTCTATTAATTAACCCTTTAACAACGTTTTTACTAGCATTACACTCAGAGGTAATGTATATGTGACTTAATGTATGACTTAACCCAAGTCATACATTAAAAAAACAAAACAAAACAATAATGTCAAACACTTATAAGGTTTTACTAAACTCCTGAAATTGTCTTGTTCTGACAATAAACCGTCAGTCTACTTTTATGTTTTTTTCCCCTCTTACCTTGTATGTAAATATTTTTATTTTCTCAGTATGGCAGTCACCATGGAGAACAATTGAATAAGCGTTGTAAAAATAATTTTTATGTATATGTGCAATCCTATTTGTTGGGTCGTTACCTGCAGCTCACCTAGGAGTTGAAACATAGATCTTGACAGACACCAGTGAAAATACGAACATAGAGAGATGTGCCGTCTTCAGTAGAAAGTCTCTTCCTTTCATGTCTGAGTACCAAAGGAAAAAAAAAAAAAAAGAATGCTTTGCTACAACGGGCAACCGCTGGGATTTCTGTGCCAATTCAGTCCTAGTTACAGCTTCACACGCAGTCGCTGCCTTTCATCTGAACGATGCCTCTCTGTCACCTCAGCCTTCCTGTTTCATCAGCAGGAAGCTAAATGTTTCGTTTCTGCACCTTGACATGGGAAATCTTGGACCGTCTGTTTTCTGAGCTGGTTGTAATCAGGAATTAGGATCAGCTGGAAGTCGGATCCTGTTTTTCAGAATCCGATCTCTGCAGCCTAACCCTAACCCTAACCCACCAGGACTGGGCTGAAAATAGTGCGCCCCGACAGGAAGTGGAGCTTTCCCGCGCATCTAAACGTACAAACTGCATATCTGCGCACCTGAAGAGCTTTGTGAGGACAGCCATTCATCATCGTCTTTTCAGTCACAGCTCCCTGGCCTCTTGTCTGCACTCATTAAGTCCTCTGATCTTGAGAACATCCTCTCCTCACACCCAGAGGAGATTAAGGGGAGGAATTATAGCGAGCCGTCGAGGCATTAGAGACATGCATTAAAACTAGCCCTCTCCCTCTAGCTCTTTCTGAATGTTTAAGTCTGTGAAAGCAAAGCCAGAAGTATTATGCATCACTGAACCAGGGCTGGTTAAGAGATTTTAAATCACATGTCAGTCCATCAGCCATTATGGAGTCATCGCTACTCCCAACTGGCTGTTACGTTTTGACTAAACCTCTTCTTGGTGTTCTTACTTTAGCTCCCCATGCTCCTGATTTCTCTTACTGATTGCTTTTAAACAAATACATTTGCAGGCCACTTCATTAGGGTTAGGGACTCTCCGATTTCTTGTCAGCACAGACAGTGAATCAGCCAATCACATGGAAGCAAGTGAATGCATTTAGGGATCTGGACGTGGTCAAGACGATTCGGAGAAGCTCAAACCGTGATTCAGGTGATTTGAGGCACGGTTGCTGGTGTCAGACGTGCCGATCTGAGTATTTTAGTAACTGCTCATAAGTGTCTTTGGGGTTTACAGGAAATGGTCGTGTGTCTTGAGCACAGCAATGCATAGGTCAGTAGGTCCACAGCCCCCAGACCTTAATCCGGCAGAGGACCGTTGGGATGTGGCATTACAGGAGATTCATGATAGGTGTACAGTAGCCGGGTGAATCTAAAGCTTTTCCTCACATCCAGCTCTATGGATCTGACAAAACCATTTGCTTTGACTGAAAAACACACAAGAAAGTCGTGCAAATGTGTAAATGTGCACCTTCACTGGACGATCTGCCTTCAGTTCAGCAGCCACACTCTTAGCCCCTTCGTCATGAAGTGATGAGACCATTTCTAACGTTAGCTTCTTAAGCATAACTCCCATTGATGTTGAAAGGTAAAGTAATGCAGCCAACCAACCAGACTGGAAGGGTTTGTTTCATATTGTAGCTGGAGAGCAAACAGTAGCACAAGCAAAATATCTTGCAGGCGTTGCTTTATTTGTACCTGCTCACGTTAACTATAATAGTACGAGATTGTTATAGTGGTTGTTATACTGATTTGAGATTATTATAGTTTGTTTTCAATCTAGTTTAGAAATTGCTGACATTTTCTCTGTTGAGTTTGTGTGTTTTAAGGTATTTAGTGACGTCCTTTCGTAATGTTGTTGAGGCGGTTGATTCGAACTTTTGGGATTTTGTGAAGGGCTGCGCTGATTTATCAGTTTCCATTACGCGCTGAAACTTTCCAATAAACAAGAGAGACTAATGGAAGAAGTTTTCAGACCTCAAATGAATTTATGTATTTAATAAGCTTGTTGTGGAGTCACAGCTGCTGCAGACACCTCCTGCAGGTGCAGCTGTTTCCTTCTGTTGCATGACTCCAGTGACATACCGAGTGAACCGAATAAAAGACTGATCCGACTGAACTTTCCCCACCATCAGGACTCGTAAAGCATTCTTCATGTTTGAACTGGGCCAAAAATAGTTTCAAGCTGTGAAGTTTATCTTTTTTTTTTTTTTAACCATCCCACAGACGCCCATTAGACTTTAAAGGGCTCATTTTCCTTGGAGTAAAATATATATATATACAAATATAAAATATATATATATACAAATATATATATATATATATATATATATATATGTATATATATATATATATATATATATATATATTCTGTTATAGATGTACTTTTTATGCAAAAATCGACAGTTTTTAATCAAAGAACTGTTTTTAGTACCATCCCATATGTGTGCTATTATATATTTCCAGTACATAAAATCATATCTTCTCCAATTGCAGGAACAATGTACCTAAGCAGTGACTTCTGAATGCTAGTCAGTGCTACAAAAAATGCTAAACTGACACAAACACATTTGCTTAAAATGTGAGGAAGGACTTGAGGAAAAACAGTTTGAGAAGAATTTTAATTTACACAAACTGGTTAAATCTTGTTAAATCTTGCCACACAGTCGAAGTTATCCAAAACATTATTATTATTATTACTGTTATTATTATTTTGAAAAACTGTATGTTAATAAAGGCTTGCTGTTGGAAGGCCGGGATCGAAGCGGAACTGCAGCCTCGCTGCAGCTGCGGCTGAACGCGGGACGCCGCCGCAGCCATTGTGACTTTTGAAAAGACAAATATCCCGTTACATGTCCAGCTGGATGCTGAGTTTTCCACTTCGTGGCTCCTGGGTCAAATGAAACCATGGAAAATGCTCCGACGCGTCACACTAATGTCTTTTTAATACTCCCACCACTTGCAGAAGAATAACGGTCACTGCCTGACGGTGTTTTGTTTGTCTTCTGTTGCCTCCTTATGGGCGATAAAAGCACGCCGCAGTAAAACCCCAAGCTGTTCCCTAGCAACGTGGTTGCAGTAACCCTAGGTCTGTAACCTGGATGCGGAGTCGTTGGGTTTGCCGAAGACAACAGCGGCGCTGTGATAAAAGTTGGATTCTTGCAGGGCTGAATATTTAAATAATTAAAGACAAGACAAGAATAAAAATAAAAAGAAACACGTTTCATCTGCAGCACTTTTAGAACTCGTCTTGACACAATTTCACAGCAGGATGCGTGATGTGGGGATTTTATCCAGGGAACAGCTAATAATAGAAATGCACATTTTCAAATTGAAGAAAGTAATATCTTCTTGGCTGGTTTACCATCTTGTTTAAATTACATATCTTGGTGTGCTGTGTTTGAAGGAACTGCTATTGTTAACGCTCACTTTGACAGAACAAAATAAGTTTCTTGGATGATCGTCTATGTTTTTTTTTGTCTTGGTTGTTTCAGTGCAGTTCCAATCATTTTCTATATTCCAAATGACATAATTCATATTCCACTAGAAAACGCAAGTAAATTCCCAGAGTTTCCTTTTAAAGAGGCAGTATTGTGTGTTTTCCAGATACATCGTGCCATTTTACAGCGAAACCAAATAACTATGTCAGTTTCAGTTATGAAGATGCTGAATATATCAAATATAACTTAAAAGAAATTTGACTTCTTAATCCCATTGGATTAAGAAGTCAAATTGGGAGTCCGTCTCTTTAAAAACTCCTGCTCTTTGTGAAACTCTGCTCTCAGGAAGTCTTCACAACATGGTTCCTCTATTAAGCCTTTAAGAATGTTTTTACCTGTGATGACTGAGCAGTAGCTCCTTTATGGAGCTCAGCAGATGTGCAGCTCCACCAGGTGTTTGCTAATTGCTGCTGGCTAGTCTGAAGGAGCTGAGTGGGGGGAGTAGTGGGACAGGGCAGCTTTGTGAAGCGGAAGCTGGGAAACCGCAGCTCATGGGAGGAGCATCATCCTCAAAGGCGGGGTTAGGTCCACCCAGGTGTTTTGCTCAGTTGAATGGTTGTCACGAGAGATTACAGGATTTCTTCAATATGCACGAAAGGATCAAAGCAACACTCTAGGAACATTTTTGATGTGGGATAAACATTATAACTTGATGTAAGCCCCAAAAGAGTTAATTTTTACATAATACTGCCCCTTTAAAGTAGACAAAAAATGGTTTTCATTAATGTATTCTTATTGGTCCATGGTTTCAATTCCAGCATGTTTTCCCTTTGGATCTGTGGCTTTCTCGCCAACTCCAAATACATGCATGTTGGATTAATTTGCCTTCCTTTCTGAGATGGAAGGCAAAACCTGTGTCTGTAGGGTTTGCTGGTGACTTTTGAAATCTCCTGTGGTTTTTAGGCCATTATCTTAGCAGAAAGCCTTTTTCGACCAAAGAAGAGAAATACAAAGGACGAGTATTGATTTAGGCGTTACTACCCTGTGCCTGACAGTACTCTGATCGATGGCCAAGCTCTTTTGAGTCTTTTTACAGTTGACTTTTTTCCCCCCCTTTTTTAAGAGTTGACATTTTGCCCTTTTTGTAGCATGTTTTAAGGCTACAGTTTCTACTGTCTTTGTTTACAGTCGCTATGGCTGCAGACCATTTCCTATCCTTGTGGGGCGAGTGACAATGTCACTCTCCACACGACTTTTCTGAACAGATTCTCCTCGATTGTCATTTTTAAACTCTAGCAGCGTGCTAGATGTCATTCTAAATGTCTTTAACTGGCCCTGGTGTTGCTAATGGCGCTTTAAACAAATGTCATAATTCAAAACAAAGGTCAAGGTTTCGTTGTTAATTTAGCTCCTGGCAGTAAGGATGACCCCAATACCCCATGCATATTCAGACTTGGGGTTATCAAATCCATAATACCTCAATCGAACATGTTTCTACCATTTCTATCAAACAAGTGCTGATCCAAGATTGTGTTCTATAGCACCAAGATGTTAGCAGCCAATCCTAAAAGTCCTTTACGTTGTAAGGTAAGGCCTCCATTGGTCCAATAACTTTATCCAGCATGTCCCATAGATGCTCAGTTGGATTCAGATCAAGAAAATATGGAGGGTTGCTTTCTAAAACTATGCTTGAGCTATTTTCCTTAGTGGCAAGATGCATTAGCTTACTAAAACAGGCAACAATCATCAGCAGTACTGAGGCAGGTGGTAGTACCAAGTTAACATCCACATCATGCCAAGACCCAAAGTTGGCAGCCAAATGGTAAAAGAAAACACGATTCATTAGAACACACCACCGACTTCCACTGCACCTGACCTGGTACTGATGTTCACTCATTGCTTTTGACAGTTGACAAATGGGAAGTTTGGACAATCTCACTGGTCTGAGGCTATGCTACTCCATACAGTGGACCCCTCTATTCCCGGTTCAATATTTCTGCTTTCGCCTATTATCAGATTTTGCTGTGGGATCTCAACTTCAGTTATTCATTGAAAATCTGCCTTATGGATTGTTTTGTGGAACATATCTAAAAGAAGATGAGGTACCTCAGCACAATTCTACTTCACAAGCCATTGGCTGGTGTTTGCAAAGGAGTCAATTCATTTTCATTGGTGCTGATTGGCTGAACCACCAACGCAGAGAAAAGAGAAACAGCAGATGCTAGTTTCTGCGGTTCACCCAAGACACTCTACCGTGAGTTACATGTGCACAGTAAGAAATAAAAGCTACAAATCGGTAGTCATAAGCTTTTTTTTTAAAGGGGGTTGAAACTATTCTTGTGTTTTAAATACAGGAATAACCCTTACAAATACCAGGGTCCACTGTACACAACAAGGTATTCCAATACTTTTCTCACAAATTCAGCAATAACTCCTTGAGCAATCTGAGCAACAACTTTTTGACTAAATCAGATCAAACTTTCCAACATTTTCTATGCATGTCAAGGATACGCAGCCACAAGTCTTTGCTTGTCACTTTCTGTCCTTGGACCACTTTTGAGACCTGCGGACTGGAAATGCCCCACAAGGAGCTCCAGTTTTGGAGATGCTCTGACCCAGTCGTCGAGACGTCACTGTTTTTTCTTTTTTTTTGTTATGTTTTTAAACTTGCTCATTCCTTTATCTTTCTTTTTTTTTTCCTGCTTTGAACAGATTACCTCTGAGGGTAAACAGTTTGTTTGCTTGTGTTGATGTGGCATTATGAAGAGTCAGTTTTATTTGCCTTGTGGTGTTACACCAAACTTCTAGTAACATCTTGAGGTATTGCAGTAGATTTTTCCGTGCTTTTTCTTTTTTTATTACAAGCAACAGGGCCGCAGTAAACAAACCTGGTTGTGTAAAATTAGTTCCACTTTAATAATTGAGTTCATGGATCTATAGAATAAGGGCCGCGGGTTTTCTGTTTCATGCTGGTATAATTCTCTTATGAATTATTTATGTGTGTTAAAGAATGAATATACGTTCTTAGACGTCTTCTGATGATGACAAGCTGTACTTCTCACTCTGTGGGTGTGTTGATTGGCTCTAGCTGTGAGGAAACAATAGCCTTCCTTTCATCCTTTCAGCTGCTGTATTTAAATACCCGCGTGGCTCTCTGTGGCGAAAGACGGCAGAAAGCTGAAACACCCATCAATAAATGATGAAATAAAACTCATTGTTGCCAGAGTCATTCAAGAGCACCGGTCTTTGTCAAAAGCGAGGACCCGGCACTTTATCCTACTTCGGCTGAAGGTCAAACAGGTCCGATGGTGCTCTCCTGTTGGGAGCTGAGCTGTTTTTCTACAATCCTGGAATATGAAGGTCGGATTTCTGGGCCGCCGTTTCCCTCAGTGCCCGTCCCGCCAGGGGGAAGGAAGAGGAGATGGAGGATGCAATGCAACACGACCGCTGCGTCGTTACGCAAGGCCAGAGAAAGTGCAACAACAGCACTGAATCCTGGCTCAGGGTAGGGAAAGTGCAAATGATAAAATATGCGGGAAGAAGGGTAGGATAGAAGGCGGAGGAGGCGGTGGTGGGGTAATTCAATCACATCAGTGTCCTCATTTACAGGACAGAGCGTCAGAGTTAAGAAGAACTAATGAAATAAGCAAAACGCTGAGTCAGATGTTTGCCTCGTTCTCCCGCCAAGGGGAAACGGCAGGGAGAGGGACGGAGGTGAGACCAGCGCCGAGAACCGTCCTGCAGACCCTCTTTTGGGTTTTATAGGTTAAGAGGTCAGGGCCAGGGCAAAATAAATCATTCATCTCAGTTTTCAAGCTATTTTTAGCTAAAAGATAAAAATAGCTTGAAAAAAGTATCTTGGTTAATCTGATGCAAGTAGCCACTAGATAAAAAAGAGGGAAAAAAAAGAAAATGAATTCCTGATTATTGTTTACCTGTTCTGATCTGCCTCCATCATTGCTTAACAGAACTTGGCCCAAAATACTGGTCCAGTTATTCGTTCGCATAGTTTTTTTTTTTATTGTAAGGATGCATGGTAATGCATCTTATACCGTCAAAAAGTTTATTTCAGCACAGATGGTGCAAGATTTGTTGGGAAACTGCATTTTGGGAGCTGTGGGGTAAGAGGTGATCTCAAAGCCAAGAGATATGAAGATGAGATTCTGCAGCCTGCGATGCTCCCATATCTCCTCGTTGAGGGTATTTTCACACCTAATAATCCGGTGGGCTCGGTTCAATTAGGGACCAAAATGGCCACATTTGTCTCGCTTTCATACTGCACTGTGTGAAATGAACCCAACCCTTTACAAAACTCTATCTCCCACCTCGCCAGTGGTGCCACTGCACCAAGAAACGACAAGAAAACCAATGAAGACGACATGAGCGCAACATCCTTCTGCACAAGAGGTAAACAACAACAGAGCAGCATCAGATTTTAGAGGTTGTAGTATTTCTCTATTGCCAAAAGACCACAAGCCGTTTTTCGCATTTGTTTTGGTTGCATCTACCCAGAATGCCCAGCGCTGTTGTTTGCTTACTGTTTTTGCATTCGAACCACACCAGTGTTCACTTCAACCGAATAAAGACCTACGTATGTTTGGCGGACAAGAGGTAGTTTTTGTTGTCCTCATCGGAGCTTCGTTACACATTCATACTTTCACTTTCGAGGCAAACAAGAAAGTGAAAGTTTGATTCAGGTGGACTAAACCACATTCGCTGCCACTGACTTACACTTCGTACTTTCCGTGTAAAGTACGAACACATGTACATCACCAAAAGTTTTAATCGTCTGCAAATGACTTGACTTGTCTGCATTTTCTGTTCCTTGGCTTTATGTTTTCACATCTGATTGATCAACCTTTGATGATCAGTGATCCAACTGAAACCAGGTGGCGACTTTATAATCACATTAATTGCTGATTTATTAAGCTTTCCATTCTCAAAGCCCTCCTCATGCGGTTTCAGTCCGTCTTTGTTGCTCCAATTCCTGACATGCTCGTTTCAGGAATGTGTGAGGGGTACCCCCCCCCCCACCTTTCCTGCAAAGGTAGCTCTCATTATACAAGGCAGCTGTATCTTCAATGAGCAGCCAAATATTTCCGGCGATACCGCCGACTGTGACTCACCACTAGCTTTTGGAGTTCATAAAACTTTCCTCCAGCTCTCTGATGCTCCGTGAGGTGTGACAAAGTGCGCCTGATGTCTGGATCAGATGCCAGACCTCAGAGTGTGCATCACGCGAATATGTTTGTGTGGCACCCATTAAAGAAAGCAGTTATACAGTTATACAGTGTGTCATGAGTTTTCTACGTTCAACATAAACATTAGGAAAGTGATGAAATGCCGTCAGAAACTGCTAAATGTTTGATTTTACTGGCAGCAATAAGAATAGTGACAGCAGAGAACATCAGCTCTAAGAAGGAACCCGAGAAAGCCCGTGTTACATCATGCGCGTGCGACATGTATTCTTTTCCCATTTTATGTTACAGCCACAAACGATTAGAAATCATAAAAAACATGCAGTGTTTGACATCAAGTCAAGTTTATCTTGATAGCACACTTCAGCAACAAGGCAGTCCAAAGTGCTTCAGAGCATAGCTAGCGCATCTTTAGCACAGACTAAATATTGCAGGTCAGCTTGCTAAACAGAGAAGAGATGCCCAGAGATTCCGTTTTAGAACATTTTTGATTAATGTTCTCAAAATTTATAAGCTTTCACACATTTAAATGACTTTGCTCTTGAAGCCACAGCATGCAACTTTCTTAAAAAAATGTTTTACTTTTGTTGAAACCGTCATTTTGTCGTCACTGTACAGCATGAGACTGATAATCTGTGGAAACACTGAGTTCCTCTGCCTTCTCCCAGTGCTAACGAGAAACAAGCAATCAGAGTCAGGAGGAGAGTCCTAGCGCTGCCAATTACCCCTAAGTATGGCGCTGCTCCCACTCCTCCCCTTGCTCTCTGCTATGCTGCAGTTAGCAGCGCCTATTGTGAATGCTGAGGGTAGTTAGCATGGCCACTGATGAGCTGTTTCCCCTCCATTAGCAGCGAGTACATGAGTTTGGTCTAATGCAACAAATATTGAAATGTTTGGCCATAATGACCCGAATAATTATTCTTACAATTAGTAAATAGAGATTATTTTGGTAATTCTAACTAATAAAATTAATATAAAGTGTATAATCTGTAGGTAATGTGTGTTTATATGCAGCCTAAGTAAAAAACTATTTTGAGCTGTACTAACCAACAACAAACTGAGATTTGAGTAGCGAGCGCACGAACACGTTAAACCAGTTTTAGTTTAACGAATGAGACAAATTTAATTTTATGAAAACTTTTTATGCACATATAACTACATATTTTATCCATGTATCTGAGAATTTTACCATTTGGAATAATCAGGACTAAATCATTTTAAGGAATTTCAAAATGTGTTATACACTATTTATTACTGAACATATGCTGTACTTTCAATGTTTCGTGTACTGAGCGCCTACAGTGAAAATGTCTGTAGCGAGATCTTCACTCTAATATGTCTAGAGCCACATAAGGAAACTCAAGATTGCCACAGGACAAGTGAAATATATAACTAAACTACACACTAAAGCCCATTTCTGTGTTATGCGCCTTCACAAACCTTTCAAGGCTAAAGTTTCAGCTCAGAGATGTGTGAGTACAACCCCAGAAATGCACCACCCTGTCATTTTTATTCACTACAAAATACAGGAAAATGTTAATGTTATTCCCATTTTCATAGCTAATAAAAAGAACTTAATTACTTGGTGTTCAGTGGGTGGGAAGTCCTACAAAAGCAGACGTTTAGACAGTTCACAGGTCTGGAGGATTCGTCTTTGGAGCCGACGCGACGCCAAGGGGGAACGGTATCGGGGTGACAACCAATTAGTGCGGTCAATCATTCGGGGACGTGTTACGGGCATTTTTTAAGGTGGACTCTCAACGGGGGAAAAATTCACAATCTTCTCAGGAGTGGAAACACCAGCAAATTGTGCTTCGGGGGAAAAAATGGAATCAGGCCTCAGTGTTTTTAAATGAAAGTTTTTGTTCCTTAAACTGACAGCATGACATCACCCCAGGAAACGTGTTTTCTGGGGTGATGGGAAAACCCCCCCCCAAAACACTCAGTCAATAAGTTTCTATGTTTTGTTTTTGTTGTTGTTTATACATTATAGCTTAAATAAAGATAGTTTTTTTTTAATTTTTTTTTTTTACTTTTGCCAGTAACCATTGAAAAGAGAACCAATCTGCTCTCCTGTGAGAACATTCTTGTTTTCAGACAAACCATGAACACAACGTTCTTTTAGAGCTGACTGCAACTGAAAGAACACACATTCTGCACAAGCTAAACTTTTAGGACAAAAATCCAAACGCATCACTGTAAGTGCATCATCCTAACATGCTGGTGGCAGCATCATGCGGAGGGGAAGCAGGTCAGAATTGATAGGTCGGAGCAAATGCAAATGCATGATGCAGTAATTAAAGGGGCGGTATTATGTTGGGCTTTTCATCACATGTTATTCCCTCATCAATTACATGCCCATGGTGTAGCTTTGATTCTTTCATGCATGTTTGAGAAATCCTTTAATCTCCCTTTGCAACCATTTAGCTGTGCAAAATGCCCAGGTGGATGTAGCCCCGCCTTCCATGACAAAGCTCCTCCTCTGCTTCGCCTCCTTACTTCAATTGCTGGTAAAAAACACTGTTAAAGGGTACCATTTTGGATTATTTTAAGTTGGACTGTCATGAAAATTCCAATAAAAATACTAAGCAATTCATAAAGGCATATTAGGCCATTGTGACAGGAGCAATACATTTTCACCAAAAAAACCCCCAAAAAACTCAGGAATGTTGAGATTAATCTCTAAAAATTTCGAGGAAAACAAAAGTGAGTCTCAGAAATGTCCCTTTTATTTCTAGAAAATTTCTGAGATGAATCTCAAAATACCAGCATTTTTTTTTTTTTTTTAGCAAATTTTCGAACGCTAAAACAAATTTTCTTTTCGTCAGTTGTTTTTAATTTTGGTTTTTACTTTTTTTTTCTTTTTTTTTTTTGAAGAAATTTACATTTTAACCTCTCTCCCCCCCTTCTCATCTGCAATTACTCTGCGAAATTTCCCTTTTAACAGCCGTGAATTCTTCTCCACTGATCCTACCTGAGTAACGCGTCACTGTGGGGCCAGAGGCATCTGGCAGTAACAGACTTTATAGAGCAGGGGGCGCTGTTTTAACAACTGATCCCCAATCAGCGACGAGAGACATCAGCATAACAGACCCAGCGTGGCTTACTATCACTGCGCGCCGGTGCCACGCACCCATCATCTGGAAAAGGAGACTCGGGTGGGAGGAGGAGGAGGAGGAGGAAGAGGAGGGCTTTGCGCATCGTCGGTGCCAATAGGCGCAGCTCTGTCTAATTAAACCCCTACCACGTAATCCCGGCCACACCGTCCCCCCCCCCCCCCTACCCTCATTTTAAATCCACTCCGACGGCGCACATCACTCCAACCAACAGTGCTGCTGTCCTCCACGTCCCGGTCTCTGCCTCTGGAGGAGAGCGAGCGCCCCAGCAGCTACAGCAGCTCCATCCCGGCCGCCTGCACGGTAACATGCTCCGCAGGCTTCGGCTGCTGTAGCTCCACAGACAAACATACAGCCTATATAGCTACCGGGACGTGTGTTGGAGTTCGTGTGTGAGTGTGTGTGAGCGATAAGGAGATTTGACTCTTATTATTACTATTATTATTATTATCGTTATTCGGTCCCGGAGGAAAGCGTCCGGTGCGAGCCGAGCATCCCTCCACGCAGCAGGGGAGACCCTCCAGCTCCAGAGCCCCGTCGCTACAACCGGTAAGGAAAAGCTGCGCCGATTTTTTATTTTTTATTTATTTATTGCAATTATCATAATACGGTTAGTTACCGGGACATGAAGGAGATCGGAGAGAGGAAACGGAGGCGCTTTTGTTCACCCGCGGAGGGGGGACAGAGATGCGCGTCCCCGGGCTGCGTCAGGACAGGAAGAAGAAAAGGAATAAATAGCGGGGGGTAGAAATAACAGTCCCGTGCTGCCTCGCGGTCATCTCTCCGTATTGAAACACGCGCTTCGTGTTTCGGTGCGGCTCAGTGTTAAATGCGGACAACTCCTTTATTTGGCGGAGCCAATGACACGGCAGCAGTGAGGGCCTGCAGTTTTTATGAATGATCTGAACATGGGACAAGACGCTGCGGATCTGCCACCTTCCTCCACTACAGCTGAAACCTACTTCATCTTAATGGAGAGAAATAGAGAGCAAATTATATATATATATATATATACACTCTGCAAGTTCTGCAAGTTCAAATATTTATACGGTTATATACAGGGCCGGATTTAAAAGGATGAGGGCCACTGGGCTAGTTCCAGTTTTGGTGCCCTATTCTCCACACACGCACACACACGTATATATATATATATATATAAGTCTTTTGAGCTGCTGGTTCTGATTGGTTGTTATTTAGCCAGTATTTGCAAGGAATACTTTGATTGGATGAAAAAAGACTGCCTGTGATTGGCTGACGATGTGGCTCCCTTATATGTGAAGTTGTAAACGCACAAGCCATACACTATTCTTCCTTCACAGATATGTGTATTCATATTAGTGTCTCTGCTCGCTCGTGTTGCCGACACAAATTAGTGTCTTATGCATAATTTTGCTCTTACAACTATTCATGCTAGTTAGCATCCTGCCTCGTGTAGCCACGGCTGGGCTTACGAATATCGGCTCACTGATGCTCAATTCCCCTCAGTTGAATTCATAAAAAATAAATTGACACTTTTTATAATCTATTTGTGACTTGTTGTTTTATTTGATGAAGTTTCTAGTGGTTTCTATACCTCTAAGCAGGTACAGAGAGGTTGTGGAGTTCTGTGATCTTAATAAAAAGAAAGAAAAAAAAAGACACTTAAGCTCAGACTACCTTTGTGTTCACATACAACCTGTAATATATCATCAGTGCAGTTTCAATTGTTTCACAAGAAAAAAGCTTTTTAACCCATCTTTGCTATACATATCAGTGCATACAAAACCCATTTAACCCTCCTTAGCACAACACTCAGATGAGCGCAGCAGATATCACGGTCAGACCGCGGACAAACGGTGGTGGTTTCTCTGCCATCAGATCCCAAAATCACACAAACAACAACAACCATTGCTTACATCCCTCATGTTGTGTTTGTGTTTCAGGTTGTGCAGAGAAGACGTTTTTTGTGGTATTTGTTTGGCTATGATGCAGTGATAGTGACGCAGTGCTGGATTGGGAGGCTTAACGGAGAAGAAAAGCAACGTCAGTGGTGTGGTTGTTTTCATGGTGTCAAAAGAGTAAGATAATATATAGCCAATATCAGTGAGAATCAGTTATTTTAGCAATGGTAATATAGGCTTTTGATATCGGCCCAAATTTTCATATTGATGCATCGCTTCTGATAGATGCTCTCCTGAGTCGTTTTATCCTTGTCATAGATAAGGAAAATGAGACTCTCCTAGTGATTGACAGCAGGTTTAAGAGCCAGGCAAACAAGATAAGTGTCAGGAGTCCCACACTCCCCACCTCATCTGAGACATACAACAGATCATCTTCAGATCATCAGCTGCCAGGGAAACGCTCACGACCTGCGACTTTACCAAGCCTGACTCTCCCTCTGCCGCGCTGCGTTGGTAGCGCGATACATTTTCCCCGCACACCTTCTTCTCCTAAATGCCACCCAGCTGTTGCACTCCTTCCGTGGATAATCCCCTGGGATTGAGCAAGTTTCTGTCAGGCTTGGCATCATCAAGTCATCTGTTTAGTCGATTTAAAGAGGAGTCGGGGTCTCGTGTCACCGCCGTCGATCTCTACAGCAGGGTGATGGTGAAGTGAGCAGCCAGCGCCTTTGACTCCGGGTTAATGGGAACGTCGACGCGTGGGGCCTTCCTCCCGCAAAACCGACGTGACGCGCCGCAGAGAGGCGCTCAAACACCTTCGAATCAGGCAGGACTTTGCCTCCTGTGCTTCTTTGGGTCGAGGCGTCGTTTAGGCCGCATGTGCTTATGCTTGTCTAGTTGTTACATAAGAGGATAAATGTGCGCTGGAGCACTACTCTCTGTGTCACTTAGACTCAGAAGCGCGCGCACACGCAAAGCCTTCCTTCTGCTTGCATGCTACACACCAGAGGAGATTTCAACAAGGAGGCATCAGACCCCACAAACACAACAGATGTCGTGGATATGGTGTGTCAACGAGGGACCCGGTTTGGCTTTTCTGCTGTGTGTACAAAGCCTTTTTGTCTGCGTCCCGTTCTGTCACATTAACATGACCAATGCAGCTCTTCTCATACAAGCGACCTTGGTTTCATATGACGCTAACAGGAATCTTGACACGCTGCCCCCTCTACTAGCATGCGTTGAATACATAAGTGACTTTGAAGCCGAGATTCATTCATGTCATGTGACCACAGACAGAGGCACGACATCTCAGAGCTCCTTTTTCTAACTTACATCATACCGCTGTTAATTTACACAGGGGACAAGATTGTTGCTATGACCGCGGAAATCTCAGTTTTTCCATATTTTCGGGGGTCCAGAAACCCGAGGGCCAAATCTCCCCCAGTGACAATTCTGAGGCTGTTTTAACTGGAGAAACGTTAAACACTGCAACAACGGTGCGGCCGAATAAGATCTTACCCTGCAATTAATTTTATTGGGGTTTGACGTGATTGACCAACACAAAGTAACGCATAATGGTAAAAAGAAAAGGGCGTATGGCTTTCTGTGGTTTTTTACAACAAAAGTAACAAACATGGCGTGCGTTTGTATGTAGTCCCGCATAGTTATCACATAGTAAAATCATTTTCTGTGGCTTTCTTTTAACATTAAACGTGTTCCTGACGCTCTTAGCATACAAGTCAGACTTTTGAGTCAACCATTAGTGTGACTAATTGTTGGGAGTATCAAAGTCAAGAGGCATGCCATATGTTTCTGATTTTATTCATAACTGTGGTTCAGCGAGAAAAGTGGTCATCTTGCAATTGGGAGACTGTGGGTGCGATTCCAGCTCCCAAGTCATCTGTTGATGTGCCCCTGGGCAAGGCACTTAGCCCCAAGTTATGGCCTATGACTGTGTGCGCACCAACAGCCCTTAGAGTGGTCAGCATGACCATGAGCTCAGTCCATTTGAACATTTTCCTGTTTAGTTCGTCGGTATGCACCGTTTTGTCTTTATGCATAAACACCCAATAAAACAGACTATAAGAAAAACACAAAAAGGTTGAAAGGTGTTTGGACCAATGGCAGCACAGAACAGAGGGGAAATGGAAGCTTTTCTGTTTCCGCTGAGTTACATCACTTTTCAGTTAGCAAACAGTGAGTCGTCACATTCTCGTCATCGTGGTTTGCTTCCCGTTTCCAGCCAATATCCAGTATTTGCAATCCCCTTCACATCCTATGCCTCTTTCACTTTACTTCACGTTATATGTTTGTATGACACAGTTTGTCCTGTCATGGATCCTTTGCAAATGAAACCAAACTGGTGAAAGACTTTAATTGCGCACATTGAAGTCAAACGACTGACATTTTGCTCTTGAACAATGGCGATTTAACTATTGAGAGTGGCTTTATTTACTAAAAGCAGGAGGATGTCGTCGGGCGCCTCCACACGTGTCTGAATTGACCAGGTGATTCGGAACTGATGTGAGTTCGGCAGCAAGCAAAAGTTCAAGTTTTCCAACGCCAGCGTTCGGCCATGTTGGAATGCTCGAAACGCTTCAAACGCGAAACGCGCTGCAAGACTCTGACATGCCCAAGACGCGCCTCCACATAAAAACTAAACCAGACGCCCCGACGCTCCAATTGCGTTCGGTTGCAGCATTTGATTTACATAATCACATCAATTCATTCAAATTTGTTGATTCATATTTGATTGCATCAATTCTAATTTGATCTCAGATCGAATTCAGTTTATAATCGCAGTTGGTTAAAGCTCAAAATGTTGCTTGAAGCGACTGAAATGGAAAGTATTCATATTAATATTAATACAACCAAAATGATCAATCTCAGTATGGTGATTTGTGGACCACATCATAAAATTGCAGCGTCTGCTCTTATACGTTAGTAAAACACCTGCTGCTGTACAGTGCTCCTGTCTTGATCCTTTAAATAATCTGAATTAATGTTGCAGTTCTATAAAAAAAATAAAAAAAAATAAAAAAAAAAGAAGAAGAAGAAAATACAACGGGGAAGGATGCTGACTAGGACTGTGATGTGTTTGACTTTTGGCTCCACATCTTTAAAAAAGGATTTAAAATCACTTTTCCTTCCATTTCCATAATGCAGAAAGAACAAAGAGTAAAACATGCAATATGGTGGAATTTGTCTGAAATGTTGTTTTTCACTAAAAAAGGGCAGATTTGTTTACCGACACTTAACAATAATGTATTTTATTACGGTTTCAGTTGTGGGCTTTGTTCATTGCTTTTGCCTGTTGTGTTTTATTTTCAACATTTAAAATGTCTTCCAGTTCCAGCGCTCTTTACAAAATGAAAGTTTATCGGACGGTGAGAGGCCGTATTTGTATTATCACGTCGCTGTCGATGTATCACTTGGAAATGGTTCAGAAACGACAATATTATCGTTTATCGGAAGAAATACTCAAGCAACTTATCATTTCATTTTGCTGACATGATCAGAAATGTTGCATTTTCACACCCGTTGAGATGAACACCGTGTGGCTGTCAGGGGTTCATCTGAGGTCTGCGTTTCGCAGTGATCTGGCCAGGGCGACTCCTGCCCGGTCAGACGCCCAGCCGTCCCGCTGTGAGCGGCTGCTCCACAGGGGGTGGATGATTCAGAGCAGAAAAGAAACGCTCCCAATCCCAAATTCTTCCAATCAGCCCGAGGTGAGGCTTGGATTAGGATTAGCTTTGGAGCCAGCGGAGAATTTGCGGGGCTGTAAAAAGCATTTGCCCTTCACAGAATTTGCTTTTTTTTATTTATTTTTTTCTCAATCAAGCTTAAATTAAAATTTAGATCATGAGACAAATTTTTATATCACACAGAGTTTTTGTTTGGGGAGAGAAGCTATAAGGAAATCAAAAGTCCGTCTTTCTCAGGTTTGGGATAAATGTATTGCTATAAACCTCAAGAATTGAATTGAAAAAAAAAAAAAAAGTTATGAGGACTAATGACGCAAAAATAGATTTATTTTTTGGAGCTTCGGAATAAGAACATGATCAGAGTCAAACATGGTTTGGAGTCGTTTCGCTTCTCCGGAACTTGCACAACTCCGTGTAACGGACTGAGCCATGAAATCTGTCTGTTTTTATGACGTGAAGCACTTTGACTTGCCTCGTTGCCAAAATGTGCCAAACAAGTAAGCTTGATTCACACTAAAGGGTTTAACTGACAAGAGGTTGGAGCAGAATCCCATGAGGAGAAAGTTTTCAACAAGACGCAAAGTTTGTTAAGAGGAAGTTTCTCATGGTAGCGAGATATAAAACTCATTTCTCGATAAAACAAGACTAGTTTTCTGTCGCATGGTGAGAAAGTATATCTCTTGAACAAGAAACGTTGTGACTCGTTAAAAAGGTGCATAGGGGTTTGCTATAACTCTCCTCCTATAACTCTGTTTCTTGTAGACGGCGTTTAAAAATTCCAAGACGAGTTGCTTTTTCACTGTTGCCGCCTTTCTTATTTGAGAGAGATGATATTTTAGTTTTTAATTGATATAAATCTTGTGACACGTTTATAAAGTTTTCTTGTTTAAACAAGATTCTGCTCCCGAATTTACCTCTGGTCAATTCCATACCTTCAGCTCAAGGGCACGTCAGCCGGACAATGACCGGAAACACACCAGCAACTCCGACTCTGACTGGTTGACAGTAATCATGCAAATTGAGTCGAGTTAGGCAAGTTTATTTGTTAAGCACATTTCAGCAACAAGGCAGTTCAAAGTGCTTTACATCCCCAAAACATGACAACCAATCAATCAGTTACACATCAAATATATTGATCAGTATTGCAGTTCTGAATCAAAGGCAACTTTAAGCAGGTGGGGTTTTAGCCTTGATTTAAAGGAACTCAGCGTTTTGGAAGGTTTGCAGTTTTCTGGAAGTTTCTTTTGTGTTTTTGGTGCTCAGAAGCTGAATGCTGCTGCTCTTGTAAGGCCTAGTTAAAGTCTACAGTAATCGAGATGCAGTGGAACGTCCTTAAATGGAGTTCATTCTTAAATTCCTTCCAATGCGGCTGAACTAAATCGTTCTGCAAGAAATGAAGGGGCCACATTTCCTCCACAACGGTGTGAATAAATGACTCTCGACTGTTGCTCTTGATACCGAGTGTTGCACAAGCAGGCTAATTATTTTTTTTCCACTTGTGGCCAAGTTACCTCGGTTTGATATTCGACTCTCTTTGATGATCTGAAACATTTAAGTGTTAGAAAAAGACAAAAGAACAACAGGAAAAGCAGAAGAAACCCGTGAGAGTGGAAATGCATTACCACAGAGAATTTGCTCCTCAGTGAATCACCCTGACAGAAACCAGGTATTTATCACTCAGATCCCAGTTCACCAACAGGCTGCAGCTGTCTGCCGTTCCACCAAGCAAATGATACATGCAGGTGGAGCAGCGCAGACCTCATCAAGGGCAAGTCCAGCTTCCCCTATGAATTCAGAGGAAAAGACGCGGGTCCGGAATAATCTGACCGGGCAATTGGCAGCGGCTCAACAAGTGGAAAAAAAATGATCTTTTTTGTTTGTTTTTTTGTTTTTTGTTTTTTTTCGCTTAAAATCCAAAGACGGATTGAACAAGAAAGCGCGGCCGAGGACATTTGAAACGGAAGGGAATGAGGGGAAATCAAAAAGGAAGGAGGTAATGAGAAGTTTGGAGCAGAGGTTTTAATAAGTAACAGTAATCGGGCTAGCTAGCCGCCAGTCTTCTCCTCCCATTAGGAGGCTGAGAGGGCAGCCAATTACTCCCAGAGCTCTGCATGCTCTGTGGCTAATGATGCCGAGGGTGTGTGTGTGTGTGTGTGCGTGTGTGTGTGGGGTGGGGTGGGGGCTGTACGTGTGTGTTCTGTTGCTGGATACAACACCTCTGCATTTGTTACAAAGGGCGTGGCTGAGAACACACTTCGACCTCTGCTGAGATCATAATTCTCCCGAACCTCCAGCACTTGATCCTCACGTCTTCCTATACCTATAAATGATGGCTTGCTTCTTCCTTTTTTCTTTTTCTCACTTGGTCTTTGAGGCCGTTTCAGGAAGAAAAAATGGTCTCAATTAGTTCTGTGGCTTTAGATAGAAAAGCGTCTCCTGTCCCATTGACACTTTACTACTCAGGAACATTTCTCTTGATCCAGATATTTTCTCACACTCAAAGAATATGCAAGAAATTCTCCAATTTCCAATAGTTTTGCCAGGAATTGTCTAATTCCTGGCAAAACTATTGACACCCCATCACTTTTATATTCATATAAAAGTAAAAAATTTGGGAATTTTATTTATTATATAATCAGAAACACAGCTAATTTGCATTTCCCCCCCCCAACACATTAGAACTTCATTTGAAATTGAAGTTTTGTTTGGCGCCAGAGGAATAAATGGTGCATCGTCTTTGGCCGAAATCTGATGCGACTCCATTTTTGTTTTACATTTTTGCGAAGGAGGAAGTCGCGCTCGTTGCTTTTTCTGAGGTTTTTGTGTCATTTCCTTCACCGCAGGCGAGGAGGGGAACAGGTTTTTCAAAGAGTTTGGGTCGTTTGAAATTTTGGTCTTCAATCAAACTGAGTCTACAGGACAGCGTGAGGGTAGCCAGGCTGGATTTTATCAAGACGTATGAAAGGTAAAGGGGGAAAAAAAAATACTAAGAATGCACATTATACTTTCCTCCTCCATCAATCAGTATCCTTCAACTTTGCTAATGTGCATAATTAAATATCCACGTCATCCACCAGCTGTGACATAAACATCCCAGATGGATGCTGTTCTCACATTTCCCATTTCTTTATGTTCCAGGTGGAACAAAAAAAAAAAGAAAATGAAACCAGTGACAGCATCAATTAGAGTCCATTTTGCCTCCCCGGCCCACTCCCCGCTCCTCCCAGCCACTCCCCAGCGCTGTCACCCTCTCAGGGTAATAACAGAGGGCCAATCAGAAATAGCAAAATCGATCTGGCGCCGGCTGGCTCGGATGCATTTACAAGCAGCCTTAATGACTGCAGACTCATTTCTCCGGGCCGCTGCTGCAATCGCACGGCGCAGTCTTCCACCGACCCCCTCCCTCCCGCCGAGCCACGAGCAAAAAGAGCAGCGGAGTTTGCTCAATTGCAGCGAATGCGCCGTCTGCCTCTCAGGTCGCAGCGTGACACTCTTGCAACGTGAAGTGCAATAATAACGCTTCTGCGCTTTGGCCTTGCTTGTGAAAGAGATTTTTTTTTTCTCCTTTCTTTCTCTTATTGAAAGCAAAACTGTAAATATGGCTCTCCAGCTTCTTTCATGCATCCTGATTGAGAGCCTCATCAGTGGGATGTGATTAATGACTGCGATTTGTTTCTGCTTTGGATTCGTATCGATCGGTGGCGGACGGAGCTGAACAACTGCGATTAAAGCAAAAGGATAATGGCAGAATTTAATTTCTTAAAGCATTCATGTGAACGGTAACTGGACCAGACAGTTTTTAGGATTTTATAATCGCTGTGACTCAAAACTTCACTGGGGGATTGTACATACATCCAGCACAAACCGAGCTTAAGGGGTTTAGACTATGATCGTACAGGTTTAGGTTCATATAGCAGAGGGTATACTACTTCATACTAAGACGCAGTAGAGTTTCATCAAACACTCAACGGAAATGCCCCCACGGTGACAACAGGAGAGTGAGAGCAGGCGCTAACCTGTGAGGAGGTGACATCGTGCTCGGTAACAGCGGACCGATGTGTGAGCAGAAATGACGTCAAGTGGCAGAACAAGGGAGCTTGAGAGCAAAAGGCAAAGAGCTGCTCGAGTGTGTGATCTCTGCCTCAGAGCCCCAGAGCAAAATGTTCCACCACGACGCAAGCCGCAGCGCTGCATTGTGGGATATATCTCCACGGCTCCTCCGTCAAGCTCAACAACGGGGAGACGGCAAAGGGGAGATTCTGGCTGAGTTGACTGAGTCTCCGTGACAAAAGCCAGGGGGTGGTTTCACTGTTCATCATTTGTTCCCAAAGCGTCTCCCTCTGAGCCGAGGAAGCGCACATGTACGCATGGCACTGATCCGGAGAGGTTCTGCGGAACGAGCAGCGGCGATCCGGCTTGTGAGAACACAAAGTCGAAGCTAAATCCTCTTTATGTAAGCAATGGTCTTAGCTTTATTTTAAAATCATGATGTCCTGACGGCAGCTTTCTGCGACGCGGGAACGCCGATCAAAAGTCCAAATCGACGTAATCGATTTGGACTTAAATAAATTAAATAAATGGGAATATTGTTGAAAAGTCCATTTATTTCAGAAACTTTATCACTGTGAAACACATTATAGAGTAATTATGCACAGATGGATGTTTGAAAGCCTTTATTTCTTTCAACTATGATGATTTTCTGCATATAGTTCATGAAGACTTGAAAATTATAATATTGCACCAGAAGAATAAAAAATTATACAGAAATGTGGGTTTAATGAGAAGTAAGCTTAATACCTACTTAAAGGTGATCAATTCTCAAAAGGTACTTTTAATCTGACAAATGAGACTCATCAGAACGCATGTTCTAATTTGTTGAATGTGACTAATATTAGTTTAGCACTTCAGAGTGACGGGACAAAAAAGGAATTTACCAACAATACGAAGCTAACTTTTCAGATTTCTACTTTGAAGAAATCTGAAAAGCTTCTTAAAAATAGAAACTGACTTCTAACTTTTTCTCATTCCAGAAACACACTTTTTTCCCCTTCCTTTTAGTCTATGACACACAATCTTAATGAAATTTATAAAAACTTCTGCGTACAACGCGACAAAATATCAGGCTCAGGCCTACATGCCAACGACTCCAAAGCGCCGTATCTTTAGATGAAACGAAGCGATACGGCACGCACTCCGCAGGCCCAAGAACCGCCAGAAGCAGAGAGATTTCTCCGTTCGATTCAGTCGCCGCCTTCTCTTTTATGTGCCACACATTTCAGAAGGAGGCGCAATCGCCATATGTCGGGCGCGGCGTGGAACACGGCCAAGACTGGCATGGCAGCAGGGGAGATTAGATTGACAGCCAGGGGTGCTTGGTTTGCTTTTGCTGCATCATTAGCAAAAAAAAAAAAAAAAATCTAATAAAATAAAGGAGAGACGCAAATAATGAGTGGGGGAAATGAAGCGGAAAAGCATGAGGGCCAGGATAATAACTGGAAGAGGAGTCATAACCTTGTGTTGGTGTTTGTGCCTCACCCATCTGCCTCCCACTCATCGGCTCCACCCAGTCAGTCACTTCCTACTTCTAACTGTGGATCACTTTTTGCACATTTCAAAGGCTAACTCTGTACCATTTGGCTTACTTGTGGATAATTGTCTCACTGCAAACTCATTGGAAACATTTAAAATAAAAAAAATAAATAAATAAAACACATACGCCTAGAAATGGCTTTGTGCCTCCTTCCTGACTGATTAACGTCAGTGTCGGCGATCTGGAGTTTTGTTTTTAATTCCACCTTTTCCAAAACGTGACATCGTGGAAAAGAGTCACAGTGCAGAGAAAACAAAAACGTCTTCCGGTTGTCTGCATACGCTGCAAATTTAAACTTAATGTAGCTCTTAAAGATGATGAATATGAAATATACAGCAAATGTTTTCAGCTATTGCCAAACTGTCATGTTAATTTCATGCACTTTTCCCCCCTATTGGCTTCCATTTGGATGGGTTACCATACAATTATGTTTCCTTTTTTAAATTCCATTTTAGCCTGAGTCCTGAAATCGATTACACAAAGATATTTGTTTTATCTTCAAATTAACCAAATGTGGAGTCCATTTAACATTAATGTACTGTAAGTAATAAATTGTTGTGGTCCGAACACAGACCCCGGTGGTACACCACACAAAACGACATAAGCTCTACGTGCAACAATTTTTACAACGTGTTGAGTTTTTGCAACATAACCCTTATCCAGCTTAATTTCCTCATATGTCTTCATCTGATATCGTTGATAAATCCTTATTGTTAGAAATCTGGAAAGCAGAGTAGAAAGGTTTGCGATTTGTTGAGTGTACTCTTTCTGACAATGTCAAGTACAAACGTTGGTAGCCGCGACTACAGAATCTGGGATGGCATCATCATTCAGCCCAAATTGGATTTATTTCAAAGCACAACGCGGGAAGTGCCACGTCTTGCCGAATGCTGCGAGATCCACATGCGCCGCTGTCTTTCTTTTCTCCGCTCCCATCACAGAACAATCCTTGACCTAAATCAGCCACTAATTGCCTGCGGCAACAAGAGAAGGAAGTTGATGCTGAGAGCATAATTACCATCTTCATTTTGAGGAGCTCTGCACATGGCTGCGACCATGTCTCCTTGGGGTTCTTGCCCCCCTTGTGACGTTTGTTGTTCTGGGACACAAGCTAAAATTTGCTCTGGTGCCTAGAAAGCCCTTCACTCAGGAGGCCTGGTTCAGTAAAGGGATGTCCCCCTTTTCAAGAGCCCTTGCAGAGCTGAAATGGAGTGCAGTAACCCTTTAAGTTCTCCGGGCCTGTGGGACAATTCACTTCCCGTGCAATGTGACACTAGCGGCGGGCTGAAAGGAGAGAGGTTTGATTGAGTGTCCTCTTTAACTTGCCCTTCGGATATCACTTACACTTACAAGCTTTTCTGCCCAGAGAGTCGTAGACGTTTGTCTCAATGCAGGAAAGTTTGTTTTTAAAATTTCAATTAAAGCAGTTTTAAATGTCCTTGCTCACTTTTGGCAATAGTGAAACGAGGTTACCCATCTTCTCCCCGACACAACACAGCATATAAATGGAGTGGAAAAAGTGGCACTGGAAAGGCCACGCGTCTGCGTTCTGGTGGTCCGGCTGACGCGAGCGGGACGAAAAGATCTAGAACAGCAATACCAAGGGAGTGCAGGCAGCAGCGAGTTTGGCCCAAGGCATTTAGCAAAGATCAGTGGCTTTTAGAAATGACAAATCGACGTTGGGACTGGTTCAGGGAGGAAGGAAGGTGGACGAATGGATGGAGACGGGAGGAAGGGGGGGGAGCAGGGTTAATGACAGGATTGGAAAAAAGGGTGTTGTGTGTCAGAAGATCGATGGCTGCAAAGTATAGAAACTGTATCAGTATTCTCCTTTGCCTCAGGGGCAGAAATAGCTGCTGTTGAGGCCCCCATGGGGAAACAGTGGATGCCATAGATTTGCTTGAACGACAGCGTCAGTGACGCAGTAGCCATTGTGTTTTGTGGAAATCTTAGAATGCTGTTTTTAAAACTGTGGTTTCCAGTAGTTTTAGGCTCACTGCGTCCTTAATGAGTCCACGTGAATGCCCTACCACAGGGGTAATACCATTCTATAATTTAATTGTCAAAGGTGTCCAGTAGTTTCAGCTCTAAGGAAGGAGACAAAGCCTGAACAGTGGCGTGGTTGGCAGTAGGTTGTATGTCCTGGTTTCAAATCCTGGCCAGGGGTCTTTCTCCATGGAGTTTGCCATGTTCTCCTTGTGCATTGGCACTGTCTCTCCAACTTCCTCCTACATTCCAAAACCATGACTGGCAGGTCAATTTGTCTCTGCAAGTTCCCCCAAGGTATGGGTTTGTGTGTATGTTCGTCTATCCCTGTGTTGACCTGTGACTAACAGGCAACCAGTGATGTCAGTAACGCGTTACTAATCAAGTAATCAGTAATCTAACTCCTTTTCAAGGAGTAATCAGTAATCTGATTAAAGTTACTTTTTCAAAGTAACTATGTCATCACTGCAGGCGACCTACTCAGGGCGTACCCCTTACCCAAAGACGGCTTCGGATAGGCACCAGCAACCCCACCATTGGCTACAGAGAACTAATGCTCCTCTTATATAAAACTTAAATTAATAATATAACATTTGTGGAGTGCAAGAATGAATAAGGTCACCAGCTCCTCCAGAGCCTCCATGAACCTTTTAGATACTTCTCTGAATAATGTTCTCAATGCATGGACTGTTAGTTTAGGTTGAAAACTACATTTGCTGGGTTACCCATTGTGCCATATTCTGTCCATTTTCAGATGTCTGAAAATCTGAAAGTCTTAAAAAAAAACAGCAGAGTTGTTAACTCAACTCTGCTTCCTTCTTGATCCTCCTGATCTGTTACCTGGCCTTCACATTGATGTTTGTTCACTGAAGTTCGCCCACAAACCGCTGAGGCCTTCGCAGAACTGCTGTAATTTCGATGTGGTTAAGTTGCGAATATCTGTCACATAAAACCCCAATAAAAAACAGAAGTTTATTGAAATGTGAACATGCTTCCGCGAGGCCTCCTTCCATTCTGAATGAGCAAGCTTTGCTCGGGGAAGGAATTTTTAATAAGGGCCTGTCGTCTTGACAATGAGCCAACTTATAATGGAGTAATGTCTTAAATATTCCACAGGGCTGGGCTTAGCTGCCGAGGTCAATCTACCTCCAGCAGAAAGATGAGTAAACCTGTGGCTGTATGGATTTCTCACGGGAGCGTGGCTGATGCTGACGTAATAGTGTGTCAGGCAGGACGGGTGTGTGTGTGTGTGTGTGAGGGGGGTGTCACGATTCAGCCCGTCAGCAGCAGCAGCAGCAGCTGAGCCTCGTGTCTGCAGTTTGCACAGCATGCAGCAAACCCTATGGATTTTCATATACCATTATCCTCTATGTGCTAGAATTACACTCTCGCTAAAGGTCATAGAGCCGCACAGAGCAGATACTGAAACAAACGCAGAGGGAGGGGGGGAGAAAGAGGAAAAAGTGCGATTAATTATCCATTAATGCTTCTCTAGTTTTGCTTAATCTCTGGTTTAACACATCTCCTTTCCCAAAATCCTCTGGATTTATGGCCCAAACTATAACCCTGCAAACATTGCAATCCGCATCAGGTTTTAATTCCCTTTGGAGGGAATCCTGGACTCCTCCAGTCTCTTCCCACACAGACACAGGGTGCGCTACAGTCAAGATGCTCACCGGAGAACCAGTCCTCCCGAACAGAACTGGAGCCCAACGCAGGTCTTTTCGAAACCAAGAGCTCGGAGAGCATTAACCAAACGCTGGTGATCCCTGCACTCATTGAGAACAATTTGAGTTATAATGTGGCCGAATCTAAGCCATTGCATCAAACAAAGCAAAAACAATACGATAAATAAATAAATAAAAAAGCCACAAGGCTGTTAAAGCTTCCTGCACTTTCCTGTTTGGCAGCACTCACCGGACTCTGTCACGGCGCTCTTTCACAAATTGCTGGCGTAAACAGTGAGGGGATGCATTTAGAGGACTCTTTGGGTCTTGTTTGGTGTCGGAAGTGGGAACAGTAGAGCATCGACAGACCTTACAGACTTGGTCCTACATGGCTTTTCTTTTGGGATTTATGTCCCTCACGTCTTGAATTCTTGTTCCAATACCACATGTAAATGTCCGGTGTGGTTCAGCATTTGCATACGGCGTCTCCAGCACACAGAGAGAGGAGCGGCTAATGAATGCGCGCCTGCCGCAGCACATTGAATTCGGTGTTACCGACCTGGGAGATGAGCTTCCCACTGTAAATATTTCATGAGGTGCAGCTCAAAGAAGGCTTTCCACAAGTCCGCCTCTTGAAAAATGTTAGATGAATATTATATACACGATATCTCCCTGTGCTCATATCCAAAGAGTGATCGTTCATTCTCGGAGCCTGACAAAGACGGGGCTGCGAAAAGATGTTTTTTCCACATTTCTTCTGTTTTTTGTTGTTTTACATCGTTCAGCGACTTTTAGTGCCCGACAACGGCAGTGTCAGTAAACAAAAAGTGCAGTTTTCAAGCATTGATTTAATTCATTTAGGAGGGGGGGGGGGGGGGCGGGGAGCTTTCCAAGCCAACCTGGTCGTATGTAAAAATATATTAAATCATGAATGACTCTGATTTACCACGTTTTTGGCATCGTTACAGCTAGGCCTGTAGAATCAATTACTCATTAGTACAAAACCTGTCTGTAATCAGGAAGTAGGCTAATTAATCTATAGGCAATCAATCGATGTTATTTGTATAGCACATTTCAGCAACAAGGCAAGCGCTACATGTATCATAAAAACATACAGCCAACAACTGAGAAATCAGTGACAGACATTGCATTTTGATGAGTGCCATCATCAAGATAATCAATACATGTCGAAAATGTTGGTCAATTTTTCATACACACCGTGCTCTGATGTAAAGAAATTCATGGATAGGTGACCGACATTGAGATCTGTTTGTCTGTAGAGGGTTACCACCCGTTTATAAGGCTTTCAGACTCCAGTAAACCAAAGCGAGACGCGTTAATCACAAATGACTAACACAGGAACCAGCAGTGAATCCTTCCAGGAGTCACCGACCTACTAAAATTACTCCAAGAGCACATCAATTTCCCGTGCAGGAGGGCTGGAAATAACCCAGGACATCTAAAGGCCTCACTTAAGATTAGAGATCATGGTCCAAGCAATAAAAATAATAAAAAAAGAGACTGGACAAAAAATGACGTCTGTGGAAGAGTGTCAAGGTGAAAACCATGAAAAACACAGAGGGCTGTCTCATGTTTCCTAAGAAACATTGATCTGCGTGTGGTGCTCCACTGTGTGGTGGGGAAGCGGGATGTGCTGGTATCATGGTTGAGGGTGGCTGATTGTGGGAAATCATGTGGGGTGGGAAGTTCATGGAGTTGGGATTGGAGTTTATTGAGAGGCTGAGGCTATGTCCCGGTGGTAACTCCAGTTGGCTGGCTTGTTTGGACTATGTGGACTTTTTTTCTGGCTCCATCTTTGGATGGAGTCCTGGTCCGGGGTCGCTGGTCTTTGGGGGGGTCAAGGAGCCTACTGGATCCAGAGGATGGGCGTCTTTGACCTGGGAGTAAAGTGTGTACAGAGAGTGCAATTGTGTGTAGGCGGTCCATTTTCGAGTATTTATGTCAGGTTTATGGGTGTGAGTGTCCGTGTGCGCAGGAGCGTAGCATGCCTATTTATCTGTCAGGTTAAATAGGCACGGGGGGGCACAGGATGGGGGGTGAAGCCCCCCAGGATGAGGGCTCCCACCAAATGCGTGGCCTTTACCCCCCCCCCCCCCCCCCCCCCGTCAAACCATATATATATGTATATATATATATACACACTATATATATATAATTGGGCTGCAGTTGTCACTCAATGTATCTTGTATTAGTAACATGGACATTTTAGAGATGCAGTTGTTGTAATTGTTATAAATGATATGATGTTGTTGTTGCTGTGGTCTGCTCCGTTTTATTCCTCCTTTTCTGCAGCTGTAGAAGCAAATTTCTAGCTGTTATCTTGTACGCTCTTTATCCTTCTCTGTTTTATTCCTTGTTCCTTGCTGTCTTCCAATTTGAAATTAACCTAAATTATATATATATATATACATATACATATGCAGCACCTGAGAAAAACAACCTTATATCAACGTTAAAACATGGTTTTAATGAGTTGATTTGAGGCTGCTTTGCTTCCTCCTGGTGACTTTTTTTATAATTGATAAATCCAATAATTCTGCTCTTTAGCAGAAAACGATGAAGGATCACGTCCGGCAATCTGTGAAACAATCGCTTCCTTTCCACAGTACAATTTTTAATCCTGTGCACATTTGGTTTATTTTATGATTTTGCTAAAATCTATGTCATCATTACGAAAAGTTTAGAGGTTTTCTTCATCTGAAAGCTGGATGCTGTTCCAGCTTGGAAAGCTTTCCTGTGTTTATGTAACAAAGAAACCTCGTGTTCCTCAGTTTGTTGTTTTGTTTTTGTTTTTTTTTCTTTGCTCACAGCAAAAGGTCCTCATGCATCCTGATGAGATCCGAGCACAACGTTGATCAGCAGAGGGTTGCTGCGCATCAAAAAGAATGAATGAAAACAGGGTGCTTGAAATCTTGGAGGCTCCTCAGTGGAGGACATTTATGTTTTGGCTGCAGGGTCCTTTATGGACACACAAGTGTCCAAAAATGAACGTGCTGTTTGTAAAGTCTGACCTCCTCTCTAAAAGAGGTCTTCATAAAATTTTTATGCGCAAATAATAGGCCCCAAATGAGATTTTGGGGCCAATAAAAATATTGTTTATTTTTTTAAACCTAAAAAACCCCAATATCAAGCAGCATCTCTGCTTACGTTTATTGAGATATACTGAACCAATTTCCAACTTTCTCGGAGGTCTGACCTGCTGATTCCAGTTTTGAGCAAGTCCAGCTTTTCCTTCTCGGTACTATAAGAGAACACAATGTTCTGGCTATGTCTCTCACAACAGTAGTAGTTTTAAATCCAACAGAAAATGAAATAGTTGAAAGACTAGTCCATAATGTACATTAAAAACCGTCACAGTGCGTGTTGTCAGCTTCCTATAAATGAAATGGAAACAGTAATTCTGAGTTTTGATGTGTATTCTAATGTACCTTTATTGTTATCAGGCAGCCACACAAATCAACGTTAGCTAAACCTTAACAAACAGTGTTTTGTTTTTTTATTGTAATTTTTGGGGCATTGACTTTATCCACTTTATTGTCTTATCTGAAATTAGATTTGAGCATTTATGGTATCAATTATCACTTACTGTGGAAAAAAAATACTCTAATCCTGGTAAGAATTTTGTCTTACTCTCTTGATCAATTATTTTATTTTTTTTTATGAAACAAAACTGACAGAATTATAAAGAATGTCATTTTTACCATTTCCTCCACTGTTTCAGTCAATTTGAAATGATTAATTGCTGTCACTGTGCGAGGCTAAGTGATATAAATCCCACTTTTTTTTAATTAACTGCCGTCACAGAGACGTCGGTTTCAAACGGAAATGTTTGGGTGCTACGAATGCTGATCCCTGCATTCACAACCTACAAAAAAAAAAAAAAAAAAAGAAGAAGCAATAGTTTAAACGTTTTTCTCAAGGGCTAAATATTTTCTTTGGCAAAGTCATGCAGTGGAATGACAAGAACAATGATGATATAGGAACCATCCTGGGCATTACCGTGGAAACTTATCAGATTTCTACCAAAGCGGACATCGTTCATCGTAAACTGGTCTTGTTCCCGACTGCTAAGCAGGTTTCTGGCAGAATTGGTTTGCAAGCTCTTCTGGTGCGTTCCCTCCTCAAGAGATAAGCGACCCTTATGACTTTTTTACTCAGCCTGTCATTCTTGTAACGATGAACAGGGTATAGACGGTCTGTTTTTATGCCTCTACTTCTGTGACCTTAAATGTTCCCCCATAATATTATTCTCCTCTTTCCTCTTATTTTTTTATGTTCACTACTTTGACAGCAAGAAAGGAGATTGCACATCAAACAGACTGTGCTTGCACAGATTTATGCGAGGGGTAATAAATGGCTTTTTATTTCATAGCTATTTAAGTTACTATCAGGATTTGGATTTGCTCCGACGACCCTCTGTGCACCAGAGGAGAGCGCCACACCAAGGACCCGCCCTGGTTCTTATTTTTATCCCCGCCGTTAATGTCTTTTCTTTCGCTGACTCTCTTGCCTTCATCAGTCTTCCCTCCTGTCTCCGTCCTTCATTTCCTCGTGTTTTCTCAGTCGTGGTTCTTCCGTCGTTTTCCGTTGGTGACTTTATTCTTATTGACCAGACAGGACAAATTGAGAATGCAAAAAAAATAAATAAAAATATGACCATTTCTCCTAAGGCTACATTTTTTTGTAAGAAAAACAACAAAAACAAAGTTTGCTAGCTAAAAAATTTAATTAACATCATTTATGTCACTACTAAAAAAGAAATTTTTCTACATGTGAAAAAGTAATTACCGGCTAAACTGAAACTTGTTGGCACGGCTGTGCTGATCAACACATACTGTTATTAACTGCAATAACTGGCAGTGAGTGTTTTCTGGTCCACCCTTCGTTTGCGCTCTGCCATATTGTCGGGCGTTTGAGTACGATCAGTGACCACTCTGAAAAGTTCTTTGTTTTCTGTTTAAAGTCCTTTAGATATGACCTTGGTGGTGTGATTTGGATCATCGTTCTGCTTTATAACTACATGTGCTTAAGCTTCAGGTCTAAAAATTAATTAGTACCGGCATTAAAAGGCTGCCTGGCAGTGGTCTTTACTTTGGCAGTCAATCAATCAGCTTTATGTGTTCAGCACATTTCAGCACCATGGCAGTTAAAAGTGCTTTGCATTGTAAAAACATAAAAAACAAACACATTGTACGGTCAACAGTTGTGAAAACCAATAATGGACATTACATTTTGTCAAGAGCCATTGTAAAAATCATCAATCACCACATTGATAATGTTGATTAATGGTCCAGTTACTATTAAAAGCAGCACTAAGCAGTTTGGGTTTTTTTGTTTTGTTTTAAAGGGAGAGCTTCAGCAATTTTGCAGTTTTCTAGAAGTCTAGAAATTATTTTTTGATAATTTGAAATAATTCAGTTATTTTTCATGTCACTTCTCTTTCTGCATAGGATCTAATCTGCCACTCAAACTTCAAACTGGAATTCAATAAGCAAGACTAACGAGGTTTTGAGGATGCCATTTGTCCTTTTATTGCCTACAGCAAACAGTTTCATTGCTCACTGGGTGTGAAAAGAGCAAATCACACCAGAGACACCTTCTGTTGAGTTTATTTATTTTTCTTACAAAAGTTTTTATTCCTTTTCCATTTTTTATGGCAACATGCACAAGAAGCCTGCAGTTCTGAGTTTTAACATCCCCGAAACAGGAACGAAAAAGTTGACGGGTTTTAGCAGTAAAACACTTTGGCTTTTTTTTTTTTTTTTAAGTAAAAAAACCCAAAAAACAGCTAACTGGTATTTGTTCTCCATTGCGCTCTGTCCCGTTTACAGAAAAGTCTCAGACTAAAAAACGTCCTAATTGTGTCACAGTGGATACAGATTCTATTTAGATGGGAAATCAAAGTTTAGAAGGCGCTGTCATCTTTTTTTTTTTCTTTAATTATTTTGAGCAGTTTCTTTGTAAGGAAGATCATTCAGACTCCCTCAGCTAGTTGGTGTCATAAACAAAGCACATGGGTATTTTTAATTAAGCATCATAAAGGTACGCACTTCAAAATCTCAATGAATTTAATAGTTTGTACAGAGACTGACATTTAAAAGATTATAATCTAACCCAAGATTTCAAACATTCTGACCACTGAATGGTTAATCTCTACTCAGTTTTTATGGCAACTGTCACTGAATGAGGCTAATGACTTTTTATATCTTTTTTTAAATTATTATTTTATTTATTACTTTTAATAAAGTCTGGTTTTATTTATTATTTTAGTACAAGTTTCCAAATCAAACTCAATTTATTTCTCATTTTGTCACACATCTATGATGTTGTAATTATTGTGAAGCACTATGGTCAGATGAGATTGCTGTACATGCAATACATTTTGATTTGATTAGATATTTGTCTGAGAAAGCAGAGCCATCAGCTTGAATATTTGAAAGCAACAACTAAGTATTTGCCTCCCGACAATTTTTTTTCTTAGATCATCAATCTAACTTTTATTCTAGACAAAAATATCCCACAGAAACTTAAAAACACAATGTACGCAAATTTTCAGATCATGATTTCAGGATGAAAATCCTGCGTTCGAATCCCAGATTGTGGTTCGTCAGCATGGAGTTAGCATGTTCTCTCTGGGTTCTCTGTCTGCCTCCCACTATCCAGAAACATCACTGTTCCTTAATTAGTCTCTCTGAAATGCCCTCAGGTATGAGAGTGTGTGTTCCTGGTTGTTTGTCCTGTGTGTTTCTGTATTGCCCCTGGCGACCCGTCTCTTGTCCAAAGGCAGCTGGAGATGTCCTTTGCTGCTTTACGATTTTTCATAATTGACTGAATCAAAAACTCTGCTCTGTGTGTCACACTCCTTCAGGAAAAGCTCAAATTCAATTGGATTTACATAGCAGGACAGGAGCTGCGTTTCCATCACAAATAACACAATTGCAGGATTTCCACTAAGAAACGCAATTAAAATCCGTCCATCCATTTTCTGGTGCTGGTGCCTACAGCCAGCTGTCAATGGGTGAGAGGCGCGGGTAACACCCTGGACGGGTCGCCAGTCCATCGCAGGCAATTAAAATCCCATGTGAATAAATTTGTTCACGCGATAAGTCCGTGTGAGATGACCTCACTATTTCCGAAAGCTATGCGCTGAGTTTGAAGGGTTGTTGTCAGAGTGAAGGCGGAGGCGTTTGAGGTCACGGTTGAGACCGTTACGCTTGATGGCAGCTTCACCTCCTGAACTTCAAGCTATCACTGAGTGTTAACATAACGCACATTATAGCCGTTTTCCAAATACAGTATATATCAAAAAGAATATAAAATTAAATACTCTGTGATTAAACCTAAAAAATTATTACTGAGTCGTTCACGTAACCCGGGAAGCATCAGCAAAGCTTACGGCTGATATTTATAAGACGCTCTTAGTGAGACGAACTAACATCTCACTAACTGCATAAATAAAAAAAATAAATACTCAATGCAAAATAACTGGCTATAGTGAGGAGCTAGCGATCATTGTGTCTTACCTTATAACCATAAACTAACACCGATTGAAATCCTGCCAGTTCACGGTAGCAGAAGCCAAACTACGGTGTTCATTAAAGGACAAACTATCACTGCAACTGCTGTAACCCAAAGAGCAATTATGACATATTGGTGGTTTCTGCTGACATATTTAAGCCACTGCCCTACATGACATTATAAATCATGCAGCATCATGATCTCCCAACTACTTCCTGTTATCTTCTTCACAGTCTGCACAAGCGGAAACATCCGGTTGTTGATCACGTGACTTGTGGGATACCAACAACAACAAAAAAAAAAAACAGTGTACCCATAGCAGCTCTGCCAAAAAAAAGGAAGAAAAAATCCCACCTAATCCTAGCGCCCAAACTCTTGAAATTTAGAAACTGGGAGGTTTCCATTAAGCAAATTTGCTTACAAAATGTTCAATTTATGATCTACTTTCTGTTGAGGGTAAATGTAGAAAAATCACCATCTGGCACCGTGTAGCGACCTGCCGTGTGGACTGTTAAGTCTGTTTGCTCGGGCCCCAAAGCTTTCTCTTTCACGAAGGCTTCTTTGTGCGACCCAGCGGGTGAGAGTGTAACGGAACAAAGCGGAGGGAGATTTAATCTAACTGCAGGGGTGGCCGAAACAAGCGTATCAGCGAGCCGCAGAACGGGGCCAGATACGCCGAAGAGGACCTGAAAAGGTCACGAAATCTTCAACAAATCCTCTCCGAGTGCACTCAGAGTGAGGCAAGGCAGACAACCAGCAGCCGTCCGTCCCGTCCCGCTTGACGGGGACAATCAGCAGGTCATCAGGAAGCTACGACGGGAACAAAAGCAAATCTTTGGCCAAAAAAAAAAAAAAAAAAAAAAAAAAAAAAATTAAAGGAAACAGTGAGGGATCGAGAGATGGGGGTGTAAAAAAGAAATGGAAATAAAAAAGGGATAAACCGCAATAGAGGCCCAACCCGG
>CAEGAD010009692.1:0-29111 GCA_903067055.1 Poeciliopsis paucimaculata
ATTATTGGACACCATGTAACAGTCATTATACTACTTGGTTCCTAGAGATGAGTAGGTATCACCACAAGGGGGCGCCTATTTCCTTTTTCCTTAGTTGTATTATTGTGCAGAGTGAGAACTCTTCTTGTAGAGGAGATCATCGGTGATGATGAGGTGCAGAGCGGTAAACTATCGTTACTTTCCTCATGTATGAGGCTATAATCTTAGTACCGTGGAGATCTGGCTTTAAATGCATGAAGCGAAATAAAGTGAAAGTGTGTAATACTTCAACAGCGCGTCCTGCTGTTATGGGTTAGAGTGGCTAACCGCCATTGCTAACTCCATCTCCAACCTCTCACTGCACCGTCACAACCACACAGCACAATAGAACCTGATCGAACCTTTAAAGCTAGGATTTCTGTCAGCTAATGTGTCTCTCAGGTTTTGAAAAAGGGCCGTCAGCTCTAAGATGGTGTAGTGCGTGCTGGGACTTACACTAAGGAAAAGAGGAAGGGAGGGTCAGTGGAAGCACCGGACTTGAGCCTTTTTTCATTCAGTGTCATCAACAGAAAGAGAAAAAGGCCAGAAGAAACGATAAAGCCGATAATTGAAATGAAGTCAATAGTTTAAATTTATCGTTCGATTAATTGATTTATTGTTTATCGCGACCGACCTAGCTACAATTTCCCCAAAACGCCGCATACGTAACCGCTCCCAAGTAGGCGGGGCTTGTTGCTAAACGTCTCCTCTGATGGCTGATAGATGATGAGTGCCAGCATCATGATTGAATTCTAAATGTAGGTCATGTAACTGTTCACATTTATTGCTGCCATGATTTTTAATGACTTATGAACAAGCTTATTCACATGTGATTACAATTTTGTTATGTATTTAATGGAAACGCTGCAGTTGCAATGGCTTTTATTTCCATTGACAAACTGCACTGTGTATGTGCTCAGTTTATCGTTGTCTGACGGTATATTTTATCTTGGTATGAAACATTAAATGTGACAAAGTGTGAAAAAACAATAAGTAAAAGGTGTGACAGAGAACCAAAAGTAGAACTCAGTAAGAAGACAAATCTATTTTTTCCACACTACTGTAAATAATACAAGATAGCTGAGTGCTATTGTTTGAATGTGGCCCTAGTCATGCGCCGGCCTCCTTTCTGCCATATTGCCCCTAACACAGGGCGGGAGGATCTTTCCAAGGTAAAGTGCAATTCTTAGCGCACTGCTGCCTGTGCAGTCTCCCCAGTGGCCTTCACATCTTCGCCGTGATGGATGTTGTTTCAGATTCGCTCTCTTGCTGCCACTGATAAAACAGCCTTGTCAAAACACATCCACCACCAGTGTAAGCAGATAAAAGGTAGTTGCAGATGATTAAAAAGATTTGTGCTTTCCGTCATTTATGATGCCGACTGCCAAGGAACGGGGCTGTGACGGATGACTCAGACAAGACAGTTCGGCGTGAAGCCTGACTGCAAATGTTGCTGGTAATGACCAGAGTGTGTGTGCGTGTTTTTTTTTAAATTTTTTTTTTTAGATGCGGCTAATGAGCATGGCCATTAGGCATAAATGACATTTTAAAAACCTGGGGAGCGCGGAATGAAGAAGCGCCGTGGATAGACTCCCCCCGTCGGCAGCAAATACGCCATTAGCATCTGGTGGATGCAGCACCCAGTTCACACAGATGACCTCCACCCGGAGTGTGGAGGTCTGTCACTGTAGGGGGAGTTGGGAGATGAAGGCTCATTACGGAGGAACTGTCACATCAATCCCATCTTCGGATCTCAGATATATGAGCACGCTTCATACTTCTGTGCGTTTGGCATATGAGTTGATGAAAGATGTTTCTTCTGTGTTGTGGCATTTTAAGGTGACAGAACTTTCGTAGTGCAGATTGTGGTTTGAGAAAAGACTTCAACGTGTTCTTAATGCAGACGTCTGTGATGTATACATCGCAAAAAATACAGATTATCCAAAGGAATGCAAACTCGCATTCCCAAGACATGAGGGAGATTGACTTTTTTCTTTGTTCAGCTTCAACGAATGACCGGCTGGTTGGAGACTCCAAAGTAACTCCTATCAGTGAATGCCCAAGTCGCGCTGAAAACACTCTTTAGTGTAGAAGCTGCAGAGAGAAGAAGGCGGGACGGTAGCTGTTCTTAGTGACAGCTTAATAGAAACACAGTATTAAAGCCATTTCAATGTGTTCTCCACTATAGGCCCAGAATCATCTGCGATAAGTTCACCTCTGTCTCTGAAGTAATATGATAAAATTTGAATGCCGTTAACGTTTTGGAAGTCTGAAAGTCAATCATCATTAGCACGTCAGTAAACACACATCCCTCGCCGTCTTTCATGTTACGTTCCGACCGATAGCGGTTTGCGCGTCAGAAAAGCAACCAATAACTCAAGTTGGATGCTTGATATCGAGAGTCAAATTCCCTCTGGACTTCTGGGGAAAAAGTGGAACGGTTTTGGGAGGAGCCTCTTGACTTTAGGTTGTTTTCCTCTTTGTTCAATGGAAGATGAAATTGAGAGTTTGTAGAGTTTCACTCCTACTCCAGAAGCTGAGTGTTGTTTTTGGCATTATTTTGGTCTCACCTGAGCCCAGTTGGACGACCTGCTGACCCTCATCAGTGCTAATCTTATGCTAGGGTTCCAACTATAGGCCCCTACGTCACATAGCAGAGTCTCTTTAATTGGTTTATGTTGTGGATAGAAGAAAAAACACACATAATGAACCACTAGATCAACCGCAGCACTTCTGAATCCCACATGCAAAGTCCGACCATAGACTTTGCATGTAAACCTGACGCCCCTGACGCTCAAATTGTGTTCGGCTTTAACGCACTATAGCATACATAAGGCTCATCTCACTCAAGTTGACTATGATAGATCAGATTAGACCAGTGTTTCCACAGCTGGCGCCATGTGTGGCCCTCCTGTTGGCCACCTCTGCCAGGTGTGGGCCACTAAAGGGCCGTCATTCTCTCTGGATTTCCAGTGCAAGTGTATTTTGTGGACCAGAACTTGGCCAGACCAATTTTGGCATGTGGTTAGCATCTTAACTTGATCAAATCAGTTAGGTGTTCACCAAAACAGAAGACTTCTGTCATGCCTAAGAAAATCTGAAATGTCCTAGGGCTGCTTTCTAGACCTATGAAGAGCTGTCATTAGATGCCCTGCTGTTGTGGATATCTACAGCAGAGAATAGGTATACAAGAACCCAAACAATGACGACGCTGTGTAACAAACCAAAAGCACGTATTATTTAAATGCTAACAATAAAAGCCACATCTGACCCACGTCTTTTGTAACATGTAATATTCTGTCGGGTTGCTGTAGCTGAAGAAACCATCCACAGCCAAAGCACAGTAATCTCTTTTTCATCTCTGTGTTTACAAAGTTTGGTAAAGGCATCCTTTGACAGGTGTGATGCACCACACTGCTCCCAATATGCATTCCTGTTAAGGCAGTGTGGAAATCAATAAAACAGCATTTTCGTGAACAGCTGGTGTTTTTGTTCTGTCTGATCCAATTCGTTCCCTTTCCAGTGGTTTGTTATTCTGACTACACAGGCTGAGCAGGTTTCACAGACTGAAGGTCAATGCTCAGACCATGATCTTCCATGTGAAGAACCTCAGACCTCTATTTAATTTAACCATCTATTGCAAATATGACAGAGATGTAGAAATTGGTTTCAATATTGTCAATTATCTTACTGATATTGAACAGATTTTTCTGTCTTTACCTGGCATAGGAGAGTCCAAGCAAAGTAAAGACATTAAGTAGCTCAGCATCTCTCTACAGAACACCTCAAACTCACATTTGGATGTGATTATAATAGATGGCCCCCCCGCCCCAACCAAAAAACAACAATTTATACTAATATTAAAGCTGCTGATTCTGCTACAGTTCCTTTTTTATTTGTGGGAAAAGAAATCCAAAGTTCCCTTTTCTTTCTGCAATCTTGCCTTCGCAGTGGGAAGTTGAGCAACATCAACATGAAGCCAGTGAAGCAGACACATACAGACTATATAAATAAACTGCTGCTGTTTTATACCTTTGCATTTGTGGGTCGTTTTTTTTTTTTTTTTTTTATGTCAGTGTATTAATACTCACAAATACCAGGTATTTGAACAACGTATTTAACTAATTTTATTGGAGGGAAAAAAAAAAAAAAAGAAGTGTGGATTTTTATGCTTTATTTTTGCGTTCTACTGCGCGGCAATCAGCATCCTCTCCTCATATGTGCCACAAATCAAACCCTTTCACACATGAATTCATATTGTTGCGAACAATTAGAATGTTGCTATATAAGCGTCAGAATTAGCTTTGTCCTTCCTGTGAACACGCGGAGGTGTTTGTTTTGGTCGCGGAACCCAGGGTAACGCATGCCTTCCAGGCAGTGGTGACCTTTCTGGTATCCGCCGTAGGAATTGTCAGGCGATACCGCTCTGTTGCTCTGAATACGTGGTGGTGAGAGAGGAGGTGGTGGTGGGGGGAGGCGAGGGTGTGAAGAAGAACAGAGGAGATGCTGAGGTAACGCTGTACGTGGGTGGTTCTTTTCCCAGGTTGAGAATTTCCCTGGAAGCGATGGATGGAACGCTGGAAAACGGGCCGCAGTGGATGATGCGCTTGCTAACACAATGCTGGCAACCAACCTTACCCGCAAACCACAAGCACATAAAACACAGTCCCAATTTACAATCAAATGCTCTCACTTGACTTGCAAGACCAAACTTAGTTCACCAACTTCGTTTCAGAGAATAGAGTTTAAAATGTGCCTCCAGAGGTTGAGGAAGAGATTAAAAAAAAATGTTTCTAAGTTACTTGGAAGGAAACCAGGTGAAACTGTGATGATTGTGTGCATGAGGAGAAGTGAAAGGAACAGGTACTCTGCAAATTTTAAAAGTTAGTAACTATGTTTTCATTTCCAGGTATGAGAAATACCTGGAAATGTCAAAAAACAAAGTTTTTGGACAAAACTTTGTCAAAAGAAAAAAAATAAATCAATCAAAAAATTTGGGGATTGTCGCCACAAGTCACTAAACGCAGCCATAATCTGTGATCTCTCAATGCGTCACATTCATAAATCACATTTACGGAACACGGACAAACAGAAAGTTTCACTCAGGATGAATAACAATGCGCTCCCTTTAAAGCCTCCATAATAAACAACCCCACAGAAAGCAGCGGCGTGACGAGAACCTTGTTAAATGAGGTCATCTCGCTGCATCCTTTGATCCCTCCTTTCTTCATCTCAGCGGCAAGTGGCATATAAGAGGATCTATCTTCTTGAACAGTTTTGAGTCCCCAAAATTACAAACAAACGAAAGGCGAGGGATCGATAGTGTGTGTCTCACAGAATGATAAACTGGCACTTCAGAGGGGGGGCAGAAAAAAAAAAAAAATCAATGTTGCGTCCCCTCTCTCTATCTTCCTTTCTCTCTCTCTATGTCTCTCCTCTCTATCCTTCTCTGTGGGCCCTAAACTCTTCACAGTCCTTCTGCAGCGATGCTTAAGTGTGTGCTCAGAGCTGGCTTTGTTTCTGCGCTTTAATGGCCCTTTGTTTTTCTTCTTCCTTTTTTAGCCTGGAAGACCCCTGCCAATTTGATGTGTGAACGCACCCAGCGATAATGGCCCAGAGGACACACAGTGGACGTAAGTGTAAGTGCTTCTCCGTCTGATTTACGGCCCTGGTGGTCCTCCACCCCGGCTGCCCTGTGGGCCCCCGCCTATTGATCAGAATACATCGCATTCCTTAAATCATAGCGGGCCTGCTCGGATGAACCTGGCGGAATGAAAACATATATTCACTTCTCAACCTTGGACTATCTAATGCAGGAGGTTTTCAAAGGCATTTTCATTTTTGGGACGAGTCAAGATCAAGAATGTTCCAAAAAGAGCCGCCTGTGGCAGAGTGTACTGATAAAATCCATTAGCAGACTGTTAAAATATGGATAAATAGCAATGTCTGCATTCAATACGTCCTTGAATTTAAATGATATTGAGCATATTTACACATTCATCAGTCCCAAAATGATCTGTGATCGTTTTTAGTGTCTTTTTACAGTCAAAATCATGGACTTTGAAAAATTTGTACGAAATGAACTTATTGTTGAGGTTACGCATATCGGTAAATGTGACTTTACTTTTACTCACTGTTTCAATTACAGACTATAGCTTGACATTAAGTAAGGCTGAGCCAGCAATTCAAGAAATCCTGCCACCTGCAGGTGGGAGCTAGCATCACTTAAACCCAATCTTTTTTAAAATTTTCCACAAATTATTTTGTAGATTTTGCCAAAATGTGTGGCAATAAGTTGATTTTGTGGGAATTTCTGCTTTTCTTTTAGCAATTTTTTTTATATGTATTTTTTTTTTGTCTTTGCCATCAAAATCACATGATTTATGTGGGGCAGCAGAAGTAAGAGGTGCTGCCACCTGCAGGTAAGAGTTAGTCACTTAAACCCTGTGGCGGTTTGATACATAATATTGGATGCTGTTTTTTTTTTTTCTGGGGCAGTCTTTGAGTTAAATGAGTTAAATGAATCCCCATCGTAGAAAAACAGAAGAAAGTTCATTATTTGCCTAAATGTAGAATTAATAAACTTCTCCAAGGGGAAAATTGGATTCCAAGAGCTTTGACTGAAGCTAGAAATTAACTGTTGCACTTTGGTAATCCTCTAGGATCACATTTACCACAGAGAGAGAAAAAAGTGTTTCTTGGCTAAAGTTGCGCTCTGCTAAATGAAATACAGAACGGCTCCAATAAAATTGAGAGGCAAAAAAAACAAACAAAAAAAGAATCCTAAAGAAGAATATTACAACTGGGAATGGGTTTTTTTTAGAGCAGTGTTTATGTCATGCACTTACCTGAAAGAGAAATAACGAATAGTTCTTAAAGTTAGCCATAGGCAATAAATCAATTAATGAGATAATAAATTAAAACAAACTCAGTTTCCATTTGCATAATTCACTGTTTTTTTCTTTTCCCTGTTTACCAGGATAAAACTCTTCAGTCTGGTGTTTTGGTCTCGATTTGCCCTTTTTTAAATGACGAGACCTCAGAATTCATTTTATTTGTTGTTTGTGTTATTTTTATTTTTTTAAAATGTCGTCCAGTTTCCAGTGTTAAATGGTCACTAGAATTGAAGGTTTATCGATTTTTGAGAATGTGTTCTTGCGTTAAGTCGTTATTATTATGTTATTTGAAAATGGTCTCACAGCAACGATATTATCGTGTATTGCAATAGCTTCTGGGACGATTTACCGCCCAGCAAAGTTTGTTACCGTGACTTATCGTCGCTTTTGTCGTTATCGTAGCAGAACAAAATACCGGAATACAGCTACGTCCGGATCGGCCGCCCTTAGTGTAGCTTTAAACCGCATTAGCCGCCATTGTCTTCCTGAGAGCCGCGTCGGCGCTAATCAGCTGGCCTGTCCTGGGTGTCACCTGCCTGTGATGCAGCCGAGCCTCTAGACAAGCTTCGGTAGGAGTGGGACGACGATGCTGTCAGCTGTGGGGAAACTCTTCCTGTCAGCCCTGCCTCATAAAATGCTCTGCTCTGAAATGAAGGCCCAGACAGCTCTCCATGTGGGGTTCAGGGTGGGAGGAGAAGGAGGGCTATCTATCTATCTATCTATCTATCTATCTATCTATCTATCTATCTATCTATCTATCTATCTATCTATCTATCTATCTGCTGCATCCATCTCCAGAATCTATTTGTCTCTGTTTCTTTGTCTTTGTTTGTCTCCAGGGGTGCAGCTCAGCTGCCGTGCGTGTGTGCGTGTGTGTCAGCTGCCGAATATTCACGGTACGTGCTAGAAGAGTTTGACGAGCCGCTCTGACACCTTCGCTCTCTCCACCCTCATTTTCATTTCCGCTCTTGCGTCGGCACTTTACCTCCCAGCTCCTCTGGTCTGCCGTTGGGCTGCGAGCCGTGCGCTCCGTACAGTCAAGATAAAAAAGAAACTCACGCCGCACACGCACACACACTCTGCTTTTACATTACTTACCTGAGAAAATAGGATGTTAAAAATAGAACGGGCTGCATATCGTCGGGAACAATGTCTGAAAAGATTTCATTGGGAGCTTTTATCACTAGTGTGTGAAGGCTTTCATGCTAAAATTGGCAATATATTGTATTCTGTTTAAGATTCTTCTCACCGTCTCATAATGGAAACACTTTCAATGTTGGTTTAAAATCTTTTGGAAATTTCTGCATTGGGTACACTCCTACCATATGGCTGCATGTCTTTCAATAAAAGCAAGAAAATGATTTCAATTTATTTCCATATCCATTTCCAGAGTCTGTAATGGAATTGGGGGTTGGCTTTTATCGTAAGCCAACCCCCAATGGTCGGCTAAGGGTAAGCCATTGGCTTCTAACTTTCTTATAATGATAAGAATTTTCATGTATTATTGTCTCAATAAATTTCAATTAATGATGTTTAAAGTCCTCCAAAAAAAAATTTCTCACTGTTTTCTTAATTGAGAGTATCAATAAATATCAATAAACTAGAAAATATGATAAAATGCAGTTACTGCGAGCAGTTTTAGTGATTCACAACACAGTTCTTTATGTCTGGTGTCCAAAAATGTACGTACTCCAAGACTTTGAACACTGGCGTGTTTATCATTAAGAAAATGTATTTTCTGAATGTCAAATTACGCAATTACATGGTCACTGGCCCATAGCTAATGCTAGCTTCCGTGGTTGTGCAAAAGCGGTTTCTACTTTGCGTAGTTATGTGTGTTTGTTGTGTGAACACATAAAATAGACAGACATTAGGTAAAGTGTTGGTGGATTCTAGCTGCCAGGAGGCCGTGGTCCCTACACTCTATGAATACCAGGAGACAGTTATAGAGGAGATAAAGGTCTCTCCACCAAGTATTGAGAGGTCTGTAAGTTAAGTTAAGGGGAACTTTTTTAAAAAGCAAAACAAACATGTTTTGTCACAATTTCTCCTTTTCAATCGTCTTATGGTTTTGAATCGATGCATCTCTGTTTTTCTTTTAGACACAAACTTCTTGGTTGAATGAACATAATTTTAAGTCTAAATCTGCCATACTGCACAGCTGGAAAAGACGTGATGTTTTTGCGAATACATCAACATTTACAACACTTTTCATAAACAGTCCAAAGCAGAACCTTCAATGGAAACACGGTTACTGAGAACCGAGTTTGGCACTTTCGCCCTGAACACACAGAGCTGCTTAAGTCTGTGTATTTTTCTGCTTCCCAAAATAAACACGACTTTTATTCTAAAAAAAAAAAAAAAAATGTAATACTTAAATTCCTCTGACTAAACAATCATTCAATTATAGCCCAGATATTACTGGCTCAAGGTCATGTCTTAATGTTAGACATTAGTCACTTGGATACAGTTTCTGTGCCGGGTAAAACCTTTAACTCTGGTTTTGGGGGTAAAGTCAACTCACAGCCGTATTCATCCCTATTTGAGCCGAACAGGTTAAGCTGAGCGACTTGACTGAACATTTGAGTCACTCGGCAATTTTATATTTTTATTTTACAATCTATTGAAGAGGTACGGTTCAGTCGTCCCATCAATACTTTCATCCATCTCCGTTGTTCTACATATGTGGACTCAACATCTGCATCGGGCGTTTTCACTGCACACCCATATTCTGATTGTCCGTTTCTAATAAACAAGTGTTATGGGAAGTAAACAGTAGTTATTAACGTCTCATCTTTTCAAAAGAGGAAAGCTGCCATGTTGACAGGAGGTTTGTTTAAATCCATATCTGAGAGACAGTATTGATCAGCTTCTTGCTCTCTGCATATTTCTCAGCATTTTTTTTATTTTTTTATTTTAATTTCCCAGGAAGTAATGATTAGCCCCGGGGGGGAAAAGGTAAACAGCAGCACGGAGAAGTTGCAAATCCTTTCTTCTTTCCAAGTTTTCCCTCGTTAAGTCATCATCACAAGAGCCAAGGCCTTTATTTTCAAACTCTGCAGAAATATCAATATGGATTTAGGAATCTCCCTGAAGCGAGGTCTTCAGCTAATTAAATCTGTAATCACTTTGTACTGTAAAAACACAAGCAGAGGAAGAGGGGAGGTGGGACATGGTGGTTTAAATGAGAGCCACTGGAACTTTATTTAACAAAGCTAATTGGGTCAGAGCTCCTGATCCTCGTAAAGCGCCGGGGTTAGTTGGCATCCAGTTGGAAGGCTTACAGCTCTTTTGCCCTCAAACAGCCAGACTCCCTGTGAGAGTGTGAGCCAGAGTGTAGAGCCGGCAAGTTCAGGAGCAGAGTGACCGTTGTCAGGGCCGCGGCGAAAAGAAGCGCTAAATTGTCGTTTCATTGTTTCAAGTCAATGGTTGTACGTCGAGGAGAGTGGAATGGGACTCGCTCCGGGCTGAGACGGGATTCCGATAAGGGAAAGTGTCAAACAGCCGGACGGATCCATGAATCATCTCTCCGCTGGGTTCTTCATTAGTGGAAACTGCGAGTGTGACTCAGTCACTCGTGTCCCAAAGAAGCAATTATCTCCACGTAGACTCGATAGTCCCTAATTGTTTCTCAGAAGATCGCTTGGAACAACAATAATATAGATGAATTATAGAAACAGAGTTTGACTCGTGTCGTGTCAAACTTGCACTCAATCAAATGATTTCGATCTGATTTGATTCTCACATTTAATTTGAACAATGAAGCCCATGGTGGTTCTAGCAAAAGAAATGTACTAATTTGCTAAGTAGATGGAGAAGCTACGACTTTCACAAGATGTCAGGACAGGTGTCCTTTTAAGACTGTGCTCCATGAAAATATTGAAACGAAATATATCTAGGCAATATTTTTTATCTGAAGAATGTCTACTGTCCATTTAGGGTGTTTTCACACCTGACAGTCTGGTAGACTCAGTTTGATTGGTGAACAAACTTGCAACATTTGTTACATTTTCAGCTGCTGTGGACGGCTTTCACATTGCACTGCGTTGAACAAAGACCTGTGACAAACCCGTTCCCCCTTCTCGCCTGTGGTGTCGCTGCACCAAAAAAAAAAAAAAAAAAAAAGTAAACAAAAATTGAGCTGTGTCCAATTTCAGCGGTTGTAGGATTTCTCTTTTGGCCTCGAGCCATTTCTCCTGCTAGACGTGCATATTTGTCAAAGTCGTATTGACCCAGAATTCCTTGCGTTATAGTCTGCTTCCTGTTTAAGGTCCGCTTGTCATTCACATATGCATTCAAACCACACCTCACTTCAGTCGAACCCAGACCTAGGTTTATATTTTTGATAAAAGCTACACAGCCCAGCTTTATTGGCGAAAGTGTGTACCTAATAAAGTGGCCACTGTGATGGCTCCAAAATATTTTCTACTTATTAAAGTCGCATTTAAATTCGAACTGGGTTAAAATAGTATGTCTGCACTTTTTGACACAATAGAGATAAAAACTATCATAATATATCATCAACAACATTCATCTCTCTTTTTCTTTCACAATACAACATATGACAAATGGCAGCATTCTGTTGAATAGCAGAAAGCACAATGATAAATAAGCTAAACATGTGACACTGTCCATTAAGCGCAAATGGTGCCAGAAGAAACAAACACTTTATTAAAATGCCATAGAAGTAACAGATGAGCTAAAGAGCGAACACCTCGACAGGGAGCTTCTCATTATTCACCGCCTTCTGCCTCTGAATATTAAGCCAAAGAAGTTGTTCTCACTAGCAAGGTGTTAACTCCTCTCTGCCTCCTCCTTCGCTCCACGTTACTCCCGTGTGCGTCCGTCCCCGGGGCCCTCCGTGTAAAGCGCCTCGACTAAACAGGCGGTCGAGGCCAAGCGCAGTATGGTGAGGCTACCTCTCTATACCTCTTCAGACTTTGTGCTTGTTTTCACGCGACGCTCGGTTGTGGTGACAAACTTCTGTGACGACTGACGGCGGGGAAAGATTCTCAAAGTTTGGTCGTTGCTCTCGGAAGGGAACCGAATCTTCAGATTCGGTTCCCTTCAGTGCTGCATGAACTGATCCACTTTTGAAAAATTTTGTAAGAACAGGCGGTTTTAGCCGTAATATAATATTTGTAATAATTGTTTTTGAAAGTGAAGTTCACATAATAATGGAATCATCTGTACTTACTAAAGAGCCGCAATCTTACAACAAAATTGAGTGTATGTATTTTCATAAAGAACACCATTTCAAAGTATAAATCTCAAATACCCATGTAGTTTCTTTTTATGTGATCTGTGTATTAATAACATTTTAGTGCTATTTGTAATTTAAAAACCCCCCAAAAAAACAACATATTTTAAAGAATTGGTAAAGGGAAAAGAATGGACTTGAGTTGCTTTGGCAGAAACAAAAATCTTTAAACACAACAGTATCGTGTTAAACAACTGAACTATGAACATTAACTAAGCATTAACTAAAGAGAAACAGGCAAGAAGTTACCAAAAAGATGGCAGCACAAAGTACCGTCTTCAACCTCTCTGCCACTGCATGAAATCTGTCTCAGTTGCTACGTTTCCATTACAAATATCCACAATATTCCGCTAATGCATAAAACCTTATCACACAAGGATGAGTTTGTTCATGTGACAACTCATTAAAAAAACACACTGCACACCATCCCATTACTTGTATTCTTCTCCTTCGTGTTGTACTTGTGGTAACGTTCGGTTTTTATCATGTGACTCGGTTGGTGCAAAAAAAAAAAGAAAAAAAAGTGTTTCTGTTGTAATTTTACAAAACCAAACAAAAAGAAATTTATATACGGTAAAAAAAACCCCACCTCATCTTAGCACCAAAACGTTTTATCGAAAGATGCGAGTTTTTCCAAAATGGGCATCATTCCATTAAGGAATGTTAAGGAACATTTGGAAATGTCGAAATGCGCAATTTTACTGTCAATGGAAACGCAGCTGGAGTAGCAGCCGGTGCCACCATGAGACACAAACAGTGATCATTGAGAGTATGTGCTGCTTTCTTCTACATCATTTATTGGCAGATTAAATAAATCTATTTTTAAATGAAATAAAATAGAAAAGTTGTGAAAAACATAGAATGACTCATTAACTCAGTGGTATCGTTCAGGGCAAAGAGCCGTTCAGAAGAACTGAATCGAATGTGAACGTCACATACATTGCAGAAGCTGTTGGGCGTTCCCCAAGATTTTGTTTCATTGTTAAGTCTGGCAGATAATGGCCTCCATTATTAGAAATGATGCGTGACATTCCGGTGGTCTGGCTGTCATGAAACCTCTCATGTTCGCTGCGACTGTAAAAGCAGAGTGTTGAAGAGAGCCTCCCATATTCAGCTCACAGTGATCCGAATTAATATTAGTGATTGGTCCCCCAGTCACGTTCAGCCCCATCTTTTCATTCCAGCATCTGGTTTTAATTGGTGCGATGCTGTAAAGCTACAGCTGCTCTGCCTGTTAGGACAATAAATTACTCCAATTAGGAGTTGAACAAAAGAGGCTGTCTAACCCCGCAGCCCCACTGCCTTGCTTTAAAATTGGAATGCCGGGGAATGAAGGCTGTACCGTAACACCTGCCCCATCGTTCCTCAGACCAAAACACAGCCGGGAGTTTTGTGGATGCGGAGAGAGATTGCTTTGCATGCCTCGTGTATCCTCCGTCGTTGGGGCTGCCGGCGTATAAATTAAATAGAAAAAGTGTCAGCGTTTGAAATCAATACGAGGTACATTGCGTAATTGCTGGACAGATGATTAATTGCTGTTTGCATCATGAGTTGTGGATACATCTAGGTTTTCTGGCAGCCGCCTGCCATATCGATGGCACCGGTAATGAAGGCAATAATGAGGGACGGTTCAGGAGGATGTGGAACGGGAGGAACAATAGGAACATCTGTGCCTCTCCATAGTTAGACTGTAATTGAGACCATATTTCATTTTGGACTGCGAAAGCTAGCCCCGCGCTCGTCTACCTTCCAGAAAGATGAGGCATTTATTTTGCCGGCGGAACGCCTTCAGTGGCTTCGGCGACGCAGGTGGTCCGCCGCCGGGAGGAATTTGGGGCGGTAGCCGGCGTCTCGGTCGGCCCTCCTTCCTACGTCTCGAGCCTGGCCCTGCCATCCCTTTTGTTTCAGCGCTTGCTGTGAGCACACCATTAAGCCAGGAGAAGTTTGACAAGAAAAATGAAGTGTGCCATTTCCCGTGGCCTCGAGTGTCTCTCTGAATAATGAGCGTGTTGCTTTGTCTCTCTCTCTCTCTCTTGTTTCTGCCGTCAGATATACTTTTTCCCTTGAAGTTTCAGTTTACTGTGAGAAGTGAGGGGTCTCTGGGTTGCCACTTGTCTCCGGAAAACATAGAGTCATAGAAACACTTCCAATCCATTTGGGAAATCCGTAGTCAGAAGTCACAGCTCAGGATATTACGGTAAAGCTGTGTTGTGTATGAGAAATATCTTTAGGGGGAGCATCATGAGATAGTACGTGCACCTGCTACTGTGTCAGCCAAATTACCTGGCATTGATTTCAAGGTCTTTAATCATTTTCATGATCGAAAACATGCCAAACATCCAGAACAGATGGATAGCTATATGCCAGTTACCAGTATCGTGACATTGTAATGTTCTGGTTCTAAAACTAAAATCTTCCAGAATCTTATTCTGGTTTATTGTAGTTAAGATTTTGGAGAAAAGCTCTGTGAAGTTAATATTGATAACAGTTCTTTTACCTTCGTTAGCCATCTCACAAAGGCTAACGAAGCTATTCAAATGTATGGTGAAAAAAACCCTCAGTTGTATGTAATGCTGTTAGCAGAAATTTTCCGTCTACAATTTTACAAAAGAATTGTTTCTGGTCTTTTTCCAGCTTTATAACACCCGCGACCCCCGACACTATGTGGTGCGAAGGTGGTTCAGCCCTTCTGCAATTGGCAATTAAGGATAAGTTGTGAACGATGATGTTAATTTTCTTTGCCGTTTTAGAATTGTAGTTTACCTATAATTGGGGTGTATAGTTTGGCAAAGGCAACAGAGGATAAGAAACGAAACTATTAAGTCAGAGTTCGCCACGCTGCTAAATATCGAGCGGTTAAAGTCAGAACAAAGCTTTTTATTGCTGGCAAAGATATTGTTTGGACTGGCACTTCTCTGTTTGCAGTGGGGGATGATTGTTTACAGCGCACGCGACTTTTTAAATTTTTCTGACAAGAAGGGGGGAGAGGAAAGGGGGGAAGACATGCGGCAAAGGTACAAAGGTCGGGAATGTAACTCAGGAGAACCGCAACGAGGAGTTAGAGTGGTAGAAGCATGGCATTTTCTAACAGTTTTTTTAAATTTTACATGTTTTAAGGGCGTCTTCAATGTTTGTGTTGGGGTATAAGAAGGAACAGGGTGGAAACACCCTCACAGCCCTGTTTTCTCTGAACCCCCAGAGACCCTCTGACATGGCTGACCTGAGTTGTGGTCATGACTGGAGGGATCTCCCTGCTTATTATGACACAAGTGTTTATGGTAATGGGATGCGAAGCCTGCATGGCGGTGATAGCGCGGCAGGAACAGGATAGCCTATTACCCACTGCTGTGTGTTGGTAGTAATGGTAAGGCAGAGATGCATCCTATCAGTTATGGTTATGATGCATTTTGAATGGGGCGCTACCTTTATATATCAGTGGATGATAATAGGAGGAAAGAGCATCCTGGGGGAAACAGTCAGGATGCCGTACACAGTGTGCCAAAGTGGGTTTATGGTGATAAATAGAGGGGAGTGGCAGGCTTTTTCCTCTCTCTACTACAGTAGCGGAGGGCCAGGCGGTGTGTTCAAAGAGTGTGAATGCCCAGGGAGAGCAAGACAATGAAGAGCGCGTGTGTACATGTGCGTATGACAAACAAGAGCCACTCGGCAGAAGGGGAGCCTTTAGTTAGCTGTCTGCTTGGCGCTCCGCCGCCCCTCTGATGTATGTTTATGGCCCATCATCTCTAGCCAATTACCCTGCCCCGGCGTGGGGAGCGTGGCGCCTCCTCGTCAGAACCGTCAGTGTCTGAGTGGGAAGACAGACGGCGACAGTTAACGTTTCTGGACATCCTTGGCCTCTGGCTGGGGGGGGGGCTCTGGAGATTCATCCTAAACTGTGAGGCGCCAGGCGACGCAGTCTGCCGACCCTACAGCCGCCCTAGGAATTTAAAGCATTTTTAATTTTTTTTTTTTTTGCGCTGCTGTGTGCGTGTGTGTGTGTGTGTGTGAATGACTCCGGTGTGGGCTGTGAGTTGGACTACTGTCTGTCCAAACTTTTCTTAATTGTCTTTGTCAGTTGTGTTGCTCAGCTCAGGGTTGGTAAAGTGGTCTCTGATGTCTGGTCACTGTCATCGTTCTCCAGGTACAGCAGTAGCAGACGTGTTCATGTGTCCCGTCCACGTCACCCGACTCAGTCTCTGGTACAAACGCATCTGAACTCCTCAAGGTAATCCCTTCTTCTCTTTGTAGTTTGTGTTCAAATGGGTTTTCCTGCAGCTGCCTTCGTTTGCTTTGGTAAAATAAAAAAAGAAAAAAAGCTGCTTTCACACAGAGAGGAGGCTTTAGGAAAGGCAAACGCACCTCAGCTGCTGTAAAAACTCATTTTCTTTAAAGCAAATTGTTGTTTATTATGCTTTCAAACAATGAAGTTGATTATGATTTGATTCACAGCTTGAAAGTTTTACACTTGATGGATTTGATAGTGACTTGCAGTGGTTGCACTTTGGTGCCATTATTGCTTTTTCTATTTTTAAATTTCTTTTGCAGTCTTTTACAAAGTTTAAACAAGTCCAAATATTCTGCTATGATAAACAACTTATCCAAAGACCTGATTAATTTTACTCTAAATTTAGATTACACAATAATGTTAGAGTGTTTGGGTGTGTGCAAGTGTCTTTTTCTGAACATGCTCACATCAGCTTGCCTAATTATTAGCGTGCTGAAGATCTGCTGCCATCACTTGGCCCTCTGCTGCTGTAATTATGAGCTTCAAATTTCAGTGCTTACATGTGTGCAAACGCAATAAGCAGAGGCAGCCTCATGAATTGTTGATGCTTTAATTTGGTTGTGTTGTGATGACCCTAATAATGTTGCGTTATGCTTGTAATAACTGTCTCAAAGAAAGTTCACTTTAAAAACAAAAAAGTGATAATCCCTTTTTTTAATTTAAGCAACTGTAGAAATACATTTATTCTGTGGAGAAGAAGAGATCGATTCAGGTCCTGGGACAAAGTAATGCAATGTAGGATTGACACTTTTTGTGCTTGTCTAATTCTAAGCTTGTCCTATTTCCAAAACATATTCAAAATCATCCCTTTCCGTGTTCAGAAGGCATATTTGCGTGACGCCGGAGGGCCACAAGACAATTCTTTTACTCGCCATCCGTAGCCAGGCTAGGACAATTCTGCTAACAAAATGAAACGTGGAGTTTTAGGTATTAGCTTTGCGCCACAGCAAAGGAAAAAATAACGCAGAAAAACCATTGAAGAAAAACTAAAAACTGCTTTTTTCTCGGTCTCTGTGTCGACTACACCACACACAGACCTGTAGCCACAGCACTAATCTATCAGGATTCAACACCAGAAAACATTTCCCACACAAAGAACGGAACCTTCATTCTCATACAATTTTATGTTTTTAGACTATTAATTATTTTGCCATTATTAGTAAGTGACAGTATGAACACAGAGGTGGTTGATTAGCTCATTTAAGCAGCTGCTCTACTGATGATTTGTCAGAGAGTGGGCTTATGGGTCACCAATTAATTAAATTTTTTTTAACGGAAGTGAAACACCAAATTCCACAACACATTTACATGTTAACTTGTCAAAGTCAAGCTAGCATAACTGACCTACTTCTCACTCCCCTGCTATTTCTTTTTAAACTTTTTCCTGACCTGTGAAATGTGATGTCCTTGGACCTTGTTATCTAGTTGACGTAGTGTTAACAATTAGTAGCAAACCACTCCGTCCTTTTTCTTTTATAGATCATGTTAATAATGCACAATATATACAGTGGAAAAAATAAAAATGTGGCTTATGATAGAGATCTGTAGTGTGCCAGCTAACAGTTGGGTGCAAAAACTTCAATCATCTGGATCTAATTCAGTCGTATTGCGATGCTCAGGAGTAGCGCAGCGTATGTCACGGTCATGGGGTAAAGCAAAAGAGGTCCAGTGGACACCAATCTCTTCATCCTCCCGCAGTCTTAGCGCTATGCTCAGGAGGAGCACGCCAGATGTCATGGTTAGACAGCGACAATCGCCGTGGGGCGGGGTCACAGGGTGACGGTCTTTCTGAAACGTCCCACCCGCAAAACAACAAAAAACGTTGGAAAAGAGCACAGAATAAAAAAGTGGAGCGGGTTAAATGACACAGTCTGTGACCGAAGAAAAGTGAAATAATCAGACCAGGAGCAGAAAAATGTCATCTGCAAAGTGTGCAGAAAAGGTTTGGTGGGATTTGATGTCCGACTGTTTTTTGTTTTGTAGCGCTTCTATGTAGCGTGAACTAAGAGTAAACCGAGATTAAACACCACCAACATTTTATTCTCTATACTTCAAACCTTTCCTCTGGACTGTCCCCATTTTGTACCGTTCTTACTGGAGTCGTTTTCTTTTCACTAATTTGCAGCGTTTGAAAGTGTTGCTCTCCGGTCACTGAGGTATTTGAAATTCTGAAAGGGTTCTGGACTTCAAATCAAGGTGATCGTCTTGGTTCTCATCTGTTGGAAAGTCATGCTCAGTGTGGGCGAACATTAAAGATTCATGCAAACAGCTGTTTCTCCTACAGGACAGAATTACCCAGAAAAATGAAGGGAGGTTTAGATTCCAAATGAGAGGGAAACCTTGGAGGAGCAGAGTTTCAAAGAGCGTTTGCTTCTAAGGCGGCTGATTTGTTTGCAAGAAGTGACGGCATGCTCTCCTGCAACAGATAGTCTGAAAACTGGGTAGGCATTTGAAATGCCACTGAAACAAGCTGCTGGGACTCGTACTGTGAATCAGAAAAGTGTTTAACATTTCTACATTTTTTCTCTTTACTATCTAGATTAATTATTGTCAAGCTTAAAGTGGGGGATTAGAGCTGAAATGATTAATCAGATGAATCGTTCTTAATCGATTATTGAGATAATAATCAACTAATTTAGTCGATTTTTTAAATAATTTTTTTTGCACATTCGATTACTAATCGCTTCAGCCCTGGGAACGTTACAGTGAATACTTTACGAATTCTCTGTACTTTTATAACACCTGTTTAGGACTGCTGTGTTTCCTGCAGTCTAACAGCAGACCAGAGTGAACCGTGTTAGCAGAGAAAAGAAGCAGCTGATATAGGTCAAATTAGTCATTTCCATACAACACTTTGCTTGACATTTGCCCGCCTGTTGAATAGCGAACCGGCGCCCTTGTGCAGGACTCGAGGTAAAAAGGTGCGTGCATTCAGCCGACATTGTTAGGCTGTTTTGCGACAGATTCAGTGATAACGTATGATATTTGCAGACGGGCAGCAACGCTGAATCCGTCGCTAACGTCATCCCCCTCCATCTCAGTTCGCCCCTGCTCCTGTTTCCTCACATTTGTTCTGTCTAATTTGCTGCCGTGTATCCCGATGCACTCATTCCTCCGTTGCCACCCTCGCTTTGTTGGTGAAAGAAATCTCCATCTCGCCGACCGACGTCATCGCGGCTCTGAGATGTAAACACAACGCCGCCGTGCATCTGTGAGCACCGCTCTCCTCCTGGCAAGAAAATACATCAAACGACCTATGAGGGTGTGACATAATAACGCTCTGCGCTCCTCTGAGACAGGCCGTGACCTTTTGATAGGGACGTCGTGGCGACTATCTGAATGGTAATGTGACAGGCTGATTGGCAATTTACAGCCAGCACAAAGGCTTTGCTTCAGTGAATCAAAGTGCAGGTCTGTAGTAACAAACAGAAGCAGTTTGGTCTTAACCTCCACATGCTCCTAACAAATAACAGATATTCCTGCTGCACAGTGCAAGGCAGGCGACGCCTCAGACAGAACAGCTGGTTGGGTTTTGTTTGCTCCGTCGCTGTCGCTCACTGGACTTCAGCCGCTGTGAGTTCAATGTCTCTAAGTTGGATAAAATTGAAACTTTAAGGGTTTATTATTATTAAGAGAATTACTGACAAAACTGAAACCACTGCTAGAGAAAGATACTCATTTAGGTGACTGAATGGTAATGTGACGGGTTCATTGTGACGGGTTGGCTGCTGATAAAAGTTTGTGTTACTTAACGTGTAACATTGTAATCGGGGTGCGTTCACACCGGCCCTGTTTAGTCCACTTTAATCGAACTCTGGCTCGCTTGTGTAGAAGATCCAGGCCGTTTGGGGATGTGTGAGTGCGAAATCGAACTCTGATGCAGACCAAAACATAAACTCTGATCCGCCTAAAAACTTTGATCTCGGTTTAATTGATGTAAACCCTGCAATGGATGGATGGAATCCGGATGCAGATTGATGCAACAAAACATAGCTCAGTATCTTCTTTTAATCCAATATGAATATATTAGACTTTTGTTTTTGTTTTTTTTTCCTCTACAGTGCTCCACACACATTCTGTTTTCGTCTGACATCTGGAAGCCAGTCTGCACTGACATTTCTTTGTCTGATGTAAGAAAACGCTTAAGAGTCGTGACCTCACTGGAATCTAGATTAAGTCTAATGCTGTACATTTCAGAGGGGCACCCTTCCCTGTATGAGAGGAGGGTGGATGTGTGTGTGTGGGGGGTTGGGTGCGAATGCAGGGAAGACTATGAGCCTAATGTAGATCTGTCATCAGCTGGCTGCTGATCAAAAGAGCAGCACTGGCAGGCGGAGCAGAGAATTCGCCGGAGCCTCTGCTCTGCTCTGCACTGGGCTCCAGCTTCTCTGAAGGGCCTGACTCCAGGCGAACTGTGTGTGTGTGCGTGTGTGTGTGTGTGTGCGTGCGCGGGTGGGGGTGTGTGTGTGTGTCTGCTTTTGCATGTGTCGAATGTGTGCTTCCATGGAGTTGGAGAGGTGTGGGCACATGCGCAATGTCTCAAGGCAAAGATCTGGCTCTGGGAAAATGTAACCAGAATCTGAAAAGCAGGAGAAGAAGAAGAAGAAGAAAAAAAAAAAAAAAAAAAACTAAGAAGAGAATGAGGAAAGTGTGAGGAACAGACGCCTGTGCTCTGGGAGGTGTGGGATTTGGAGTCTACGGCAAGCAGTCGCTCTCTCTGAGTGGATGATCGGGAGGAATATAAAATGTGACACAAAGACAAAGACGCAGGCTTTCTTTATTGAACACCTCTGCAGCGTCGGCGCTCGGCTGCCGAGTGGATTCAAGGACGTTTCCAAATTGCATCTCTCAGAGGCTGCTGCCTTCCATAACCAGCATTCCAACAAGCAGGAAAACCTGAAAATGTGCTTGTGTGCCCTGCTGGGAACAAAAATAAAACTTTCCTAAAAAAAAATATTTGAAGCATTTCCGATCATACTTGACAACAGCATGACATTTTTGACAGTTCAGAACGATTCAAAGCGTTTCATCATTCCCTGGTGTAGTGCTGTGGAGTATTAGCCCCCTTCTGTTTTTGCTTTTTGTGGTCATTCTTAAGTGTTTCAGGTCATCAAGGAGTTTTGATATCAAACAAATATAACAAATATGATTTTGTTTTTTTTTCCAAAGGATGATTTTATTTATTATGTGGACAAAAGAGGGGGAACTATTGATACCAACCTGACTCTGTGAGGAACTGTAATTGCTCTTTAAACCTGAAGCCTTTTTTTTTGTTGTTGTTGTTTTTTTTCCTATTTCCCACGTATTTTGGCGATTACCAAATTACGTGGATCGACGCATAATAAAGGAAAGTAACAATCCAAAAGTTTCTGATGTGTCCAAAAGAATCTGTGGTAGGGTAGTTTATATGCTGTTCAAATTGTGCATTCTATAGTGGGAAATGTGTGCCAATGTAATGTGAGAGCGAGATTTGTCTATGACATTAAAACTAGGGATGCAGGACATATTGGCATCAACAGCAGTTTTTCAACATACTGCTGTTGGTTGCTTTGATTCCTTCCTGCATTTTTTATCTCCCGTAGCAACTATTCAGCTGTGCAAAACGCCCGGCTGGACCTGGCTCCGCCTCCAAGGACGAAGCTCCTTCTCTGAGCTGCAGTTTCCAACCTTCCACTTCGCAGAGAAGTGCTCCGCCACTCGGCTCCTTCAGACTAGCAGCAGCAATTAGCAAACACTTGGCGGAACTGTTCATCTGCTGAGCTCACCATAGGCGGTACTTCTCAGTGCAACGCTGGTAAAAACTTTGTTAAAGGGTTAGTAGAGGAGAGATTTTCTGATGGCTTCCTAAAGATTAAGAAAGGGTAGGAATGAAAAAATATTTACAGGAAAATAGATCCCATAAAAATCTGTATTTGTTTAAGAAATGCACATTTCATTATCTATTGATTCTGCTGTGGGTTTATCCCTACGGCCTACATGGTTCATAAAAGGAGGGGGCTGCTGATGTTATCCTCACCTCCCTAATCTCAGTGTGATATATGTTAGTTCAGGGATTCGGCTAAAAACACTAACGGAAGACAGACAGCATAACTCCATGTTTTCCCTCTGTATTTACTTTGTGCTTATCAGCGTGTGTATATATATATATATATATATATATATGTATGCATGTGTGTGTGTTCCCAAGACTGTGTGCATTCTGGAGTTTCGCCGAACTCAATGTCAAACCTATTTCCAAATCACTGATTCAGCTAGTTGTGGAGATCCAGCGGTAGCGGCGCCAGGGCTAACCTTTAGAGATTACAGTGACATTAAAAGCCGCGTATGACGAGTGGGAGAGACTTGAACCTCTCGGCGCCTCATCTGATGCAAATGTCCTCGCGCTCACCTCTATCAGTAAAAGTAATTATGGCAAACCGCGGTGACATCTCGGGCTGAGCGAGAGAGGAGGAGAAGCGCCGAGCGGAGGTCCTAGAAACCCGGCGATCTCTCTCCGGGTGAAGGAGGAGACAATTATCTGTTGGCGCTGAAGAGGCGGCCGGCGAGGGAGGAGCCCTCGACCCCGGAGCTCCCCCTCCTTTTCAGATTCAAGTATATTCAGCGCCGGAGCCTGAGGGGCCGCAACAAGACAATCACTCTGCTGTTAACACACCCGGGGTCTGGAGGTCGTAATGCATATTTCCAGCCGATGCACAAATACATACTGCAGCAGCACAGACATGTCTGTGTTGTCTGTGTTGTCATCACTCATCTGATGATTTTTGCCATTTAGGTCTTTAATTAGCACCGAAAATGACCTTTCTGTGAAGTCCACTTCTACATTTTCTGCTGAAAATGTAGAAGTGGACAGCGTTGGACAGGAAGTCACTTTGCTTCCTAAGAGGCAAAGAAAGTTTATTAGCATGTTTGTTAGTGGCGCAACTTATGGGTATTTGAAAAGAACTGTCCACTTCAAAAGAGTGGTTTGAATGATTCATGTTTGAAAATGTTAGTTTTTTTAGCAACAAGCCAGTTTTATCTGTAACGGTTTTATTTACATTTTTTGTGGGTGAAGTTCACAAAAACAGTTGAATGATCTGTAGTAAGTAAATAATGATTATTATAATTCAATCTGACTTTAATCTCAGAATTTTGACTCAAATCTTCTGAGATTAAAGTTCGTTTTTTTTTTTTTGTTGCGTGATCATGATTCCCTTCCATGCTGATCAATCTGCTGATCAGTGTGTGGAATGTGACGTTTCTGTGGTCAAGTCAGGCTAAAAGAAGTTGTGCTAAAACTGAAGTTTGTAATGTATTCGTTGATTACCCAGTTTTCATTCCTTGGGATGCTTGTTAAATATTTTCATATGTAATAGCTTTGATTTTTTTTAAATTTATTTATTTTTTGCTGCAATAGTTTGGTAACACTTGATTTTTTTTTTTTTCTATGTTAAAAACAAACCCTTTTTGTGCACTTTCCCATTTTTTTATTGAATGTTTAGTTCTTGTTTTGGTTAGAACCTTGAGGAAAGGTCTCCGCACCCCCACAGCTGACCCTGCTGGTCAGAGTCAACGGGCTGCGGTGGCCCAGAGCAGCTCACGCTGACCTTTGACACCAAACCCCGACAGTCACCCCTGCCTTTGCTGAACAAGTGGCCTGGGCTTTTATCCCATGAAGTGTCAGCCTCTGTAATTGTCCTCTGCTTCTGTTGTAAGAAACAAAGCACCTCGTAATGAGTCCAACCACATTATTCATCATCCTTATGAAAAACAGGTCAGGGCGCCTTTTTACGTTTGGCTCTTCTTCACTGCCTCTTTGTATTTTCTGCTTGTCCGTTGAACTCAAAGCAGTGTTTTCCAGTAAAAACATCTTAACAGACAATAATACCACTGTCTTGAACTGATCTATCAAATGTGCACAAAGGCATTCAAAAAACACAATTTAGACGTTTTCCTGGTTTTGCTTGCTGCACTGCTGCCTGGCAGCAAGAAGATCCCGGGTTTGAATCCCAGCCTGGGTGCCATACATGACTATAAGGTGAACTGACTACTCCAAAAAAGCTGCACATTTGTTTTTTTCCTGTGTGTCGATAGCTGGGTTTCCGCTGACCTTATCGTTGCGTAAACTGGAATAGTGCAAAAAATTTGCTTGCCGATGTCGGAAAAAATTCATATTTTTCTCTAAAAAGTTTTTTTCCTCTGGGATGAAGTGATTTTTCGGTTGTATCAAAATTTGTGTATTTCGCAAAACTGTTATGGAAACACTTTTTTCTCGTCACACAAGTCATGTGATCGACCACTGGATGTTACTACTGGCTGAAAAGATGAAGAGGAAGTGGTAGCAGCATGTTTGAATGCGTTTGTTTTGCGTAAACAAACTGATTCACATGTGATTTTGAGTTTTATCAAGACAGATCCAAAAGCAGGAAGCAGACTATATGCGCAGGGCAGTCTGGGTAAATGCAACCTAAACAAACCCGTGTGTCTAGCGCTAGCTGGAGCGATGGCTTGTCGTCTTTTGCCAAAGACAAAAGTGAAATACTACAAATCTGACGACACTGCATTTTTGTTTACATTTGGTGGAGAAGGAAGTTGCGTGCATGTCTTCTTCAGATGTTTTGGTGTTCTGTCCTCCAGTGGTTATTGGTGCAGCGCCACCACAGGCGAGGAGGGGAACAAGTTTTTCTGTGAGTTTGGATCATCTGACCCACTGCAGTGAGAAAGCCAACCACAGCAGCGGAAAATGTAACAAATGTTGCAACTTTGGTCCCCAATAGAACCAAGTCTACCAGACTACCAAATCTACTTCCACAAAAATGAGTTTCTATTTGTTGTTGTTTTTTGTTTTGTTTTTTATATATATATATATATATATATATATATATATATATATATATATATATAATTTGCAGCAGAAAGTGTAATAAAAAGCTGCACACAGAGTAAGATAAAATTGAGTTGTTGTTTTTTTTTAAACCAGAAGAAAATAACATCTAAAAAAATTTAAATAACATCTACATTTTTTCATTAAAAAATTTCATGAAAGTTTTTAAAACTCATTTCGAACTGATAAGAAGTATTTTCAAGAAGGGATTGGATGGGAAAAAAAAGAGGGCAGATGTCAGGACCGTGATTCTTCACCACAGACATGAACACATTCTGTCCGTTTTCTACAGGGAAACAAATAGGTGAGCAAAAAGTAGCCACCCTTTTCAACCCATACAGAAAATACCTGAATACATGGCAGCCTGGATGTTCTGTAGAAAATGCAGGAATTGCTACATGATGGAAGCTAAAACTGAAGATACTCACAAACAACCTGCCATTTGTTGCATGCTGCTGTTATAGACCCATTCTGTGTGGATGAAAACAGAACGTGTTTACGTTGCTTGAGAGATGAAAATTGCTTCAGCTGTAATGTCTATAAACAGATACGTATGATGTGAAACAGCTATAGGTGTCGATAGTGCTGATGTTTAAAGGTGAAATATGTAGCAACCCTTACATAGGTAAAGAATCGTCTTCAGCACATTTATTTCAAAAGTTTATATTGACTGAAGAAATAGTTAAACACTGCAACGTAATGCTGTGTGTGGTTATTTCACCTGAGGGCGAATTAGAGTAGCAAAATTAGCCAACATGGATGTTTTAGGAAAACCCACATGTGTACAGGAAGTTGTAAAATATAAACAACAAGGTTTTTCAAGGTCTGACTTTGTTTTCTACTATATTGCCTGGTAAAAGTGTTACTACTACTACTTGACTAAATCTGAAAACCTTTAAAAATATAGATATTTATAACTAGATAACCAAGACAAAAGCCTCTCCAGTCATACCTGTTGCTTGGGGTCAATGCAGAGTAATGTAAATCAGTATTCTTTGTTAATACCTCAAAGCTGCAAAGCAGGTTTGGACAAACATCTTTTGGAACTTCTCAGAATCTGATTTCCAAACATTCAAACCGCCGTATCTTCTTTTGATTCTTTCTTGACTTCCATGTGTTTGACATTATTGGACAGCTTTGAATCCTCACTTTCAGAATCCAGAAATAACTCTAAACGTCATGCGAGCTGCTTCTCAGTGCAAAGCTGGTAAAAATACTGTTAAAGGGTTAATAGAGGAGCAATGTTATGAAGAGCAGGAGCTTCTTAAATAGACAGAGACCGAATTTCAAGGTGTTAAGTTACAAAATCAAATTTCTTTTAAGTCATATTTGATGTATGAGGCCGTTTTAAACCAACTGAAGATAACATAGTAACTTGACTGTGGTGTAAAATGCCACCATGTGCCTGGAAATCATACATACTGCCCCTTTAAGGAGTAAATAGAGGAGTGATGTTGTGATGACTTGCTGAAGGCGGAGTTTTAGCAAGAATAGGAGTCTCTTAAAGAGATATAGTCCAAATTTCAAGGCAATAAATTACAAAGTCAAGTTTCTTTTAAGTCATATTTGATATATAGCATTTTTCAGCAACTGAAGGTAACATAGTTACTTGATTAGGCTATGAAATTATTCTTTATGAAGAACACATAATACTGCCCCTTTAAGAATTTTTCTTTTACCAGTTTAGCATCCTGTTGCTCCAGTTTATTTATCATGTTGGTAATGCTGATCATGGAAACGAATTAGTTAAAAAAAATAAATAAAAATTATCTATGAGAAGTTTTGTCACCCTATGCAAACTATTTCACAAATAAAAAGCATATTTCTAATTCATGCTTTGAATTCCACACAAAGAGAACTTCATGTTGGCCGTGTTCTGTCGGTGGAGTGGGGGTGGGATTGGGAGTGGGGTGATCTTCCTGTCGCTGCAATTAGTTATTGCACGGAGGCAGAAAAAGCATTACATTCATTATGTGAAAATATGGCCACCATGAAGGAGCCTCTTGAATTATAATGAAGAAGCCCCCCTTGATAACCATGAATTCACCAATTAAGCCTCTCATACTGCATAATTATACGCATTTCAGTGACTGGTTTTGCAATAGGGACGCATCCATTTTCAGTCTCAAGGAGCTTCCCTGCTTACAATTGGAGGAGTAATTAAGAAAATTAGAGCTTTTGATGTTCCACATATAACACGCGGCCGAGGAGGGAGAGGAGCGCTGATACATTTTAAGGTTTTGTCCTTTTCTCCTCTCTCCGTGCGCGATTTACTTTCCAGAATTAACTACTTTTCCTTGTTCGCACGTCAGCGCCGAGCCGGATCATAGTGAACTGAACGACTAGAATTATTATTTTTTTTACTTACTTACTTTCTGCCTCTGGAAATGATTTAAAGAATACTCATCCACGTCTCTCAGCACTCGGTGCCTTTTGATATGTGGAAATATCCTAAAATATGTTCTACTTAGCTCCGTCTGACCCAGCTGCAGCAGATATAAATCGCAGGTTTCATCCACCGCACTTGGTTTTAGATCCGTTTTTTTTTTTTCTCCCCATGCTGACATGACCTTATTTCTTTATCAACAAAAGGTTCTACATCCTGACAGCCATTTTGAAGCGAGACGTAATCGTCTTGTGATCAAATGAAGACGTGTGCCTACATTATGTTTGATGTATGTGTGAAGGAAGAAGAGAGAGAGACAGAGATAAAGAGAGAGAGCTCTCTGGCCAGGCTTTTATCATCCTTAAATTTACCACAATGACTCTTGTGGGAGGGATAAAAACATGGTGTGGCTTTTCAGGAATTACTCAGCCCGTCTCATTTGAATGTGCACCACGTCCCGAGCAGCCAATGAAAGCCCCCCCCTCTGCACCGCGTCCTACACTTTTCTGACAAAGGCTTTGATGATCACTGATAACATACAGTGGCGTATCCGACAGAGCAGTCGGTGCAGGCTGGCGTCGTTGATGCTGGCTCAGCCGGATCCTCTCTCCTGCACAGCGGTGCGTTAGCTGTTTCAGAGACAAAGCTTTCAGGGTCCCGGGCTTCAAACGGAGGAAACTTTCCAACTCACCAGTTTATTCGCCTGACAGTGTCCTCTTCACTAGGATCAATTTTTGGATCAGATCTCCATTGCGTCATATCTGTGGTTTGGTTTAGCACTCGAACCACCAGGGGTGTCCATGTGACTCCCAGAGCATTTTCTTGTTAAGGTCAACTCTCTGTGACTCGTACTTCCTAACTTTTCCTAAACTCACTCCCTTTAACATTTTGGAACTTATAGAATATTTCTACAAAAATGAAACCATCTTAGTGTTAGACCATGTTTACATAACCTGGCAAAATCGATTTTCTAAACTTTTTATGGATTATAAATAACTGCAAACATCCATTCTTTGAATGTGCAGCATTAAGGGGTCACATGTACTAAAATCAAAAGCTATTTCAATCAAAAACATCTTAACAGACAGTTACATGTTAATATAAGACCTTCTTTGATATCACCTGCACAATTCTTGCATCCATTGAACTTGTGAGTTTGTGGAAAGTTTCTGCTTGAATTTCTTTGCAGGATGTCAGAAAACCTTCCCAGAGCTGCTGTTTTGATATGAACTGCATCCCACCCTCAAATCTTCTGCTTGAGGAAGCTCCAAAGGTTCTCAATAGGGTCAGAGGTCAGAGGAGGATGGTGACCACACCATGAGTTTTTCCCCTTTTATGCCCATAGCAGCCAATGACACAGTGGTATTCCTTGCAGCATGAGATGGTTCATTATCATGCATGAA